>JALNIF010002929.1:0-40247 GCA_026284005.1 Thecaphora frezii | reverse complement strand
CCTGAAGCTGAGTGATGAGCTGGCAGAGGTTGACCTCAGTGCTTCTGCTGACTTTGTCCTCCATGGTGCTGATGACTGTGTGGCAGTTGCTGAACCTGTTGTACTGATGGTCTAGCTCAAAAGAGCGACTCAGACTCTTAATCAGTTAGACAGTGAGGATAGGGGTGATCTGGATTCCTGAGGTTGATTGTGGATGATGATGATCAGGAGGGAGGAGACAAGTGAGGAGCTGGAAGTCTAAATACAGGTGACATGTCAGGGGATGATCAGTGCCAGCTGGCACTGACGTGGCACATCCCACCAACTTTCAACTGGGCAGAGCAAGCCAACTAGAATTTCAGGACCAAGGCTGAGGGGAGCTTTGGAGCCAACAGGAGTAAATGCTTGGTAGCAGGTTTTCCACTGGGAGCTCCCAGCAAACAACTGGAAAACAGCAGTGCTGTGGCAATCTGTGCTTGTGTTAGGTTGTTGATTGTATTTAGTAGCTCTAAGCCTACTTGGTACACTGTTGACAATATCACTCTACAGCTCAAGCCTCTACACTGGACCACCTACAACTCTCCACCCAACCCTGTAGCCCAACTATGGTTAGCAAGACCCATCAGGGCTTAACACTTCCCTTGCCTGATTCTCCTTTCTTGACCCAAATCTCCTTCCTTGACCTGATTCTCTTTCCCTTGCCCAATTTCCTGAGATGTTGTCTTTGGCCAGCTCCAAGGATGGAGCCTTTTCTTCTATGTTTGGGTATGTTGAAGTGGTAAGTGCTATGCCTGTTGGGTCTTGGGTACTGTTGGCAGTGGCAGACAGTGGCAGGCTGGTAGTGGTCAAGGCTTGGCAGAGGCTTGGTAGAAGAAGTTATGGAATTGTTGAGGTGCACCAAGTACACTAGGTAATACTTAATACATTTGACAAAGGGTTCCAAGGTACAGTGAATCTGCCTTTGCTCTCCTATGTGGTGTTGGAATGTTCCAATGCTGCCCCACCATGCTAGCATGCTCTCTTGGTTGCAGGCATTGACCAGCACTTGCTACTACTGCTAGACTACTACTCAGCCAAGAGCCATTCCTGTATGGCCCAACAGTAAGCTGGTAGTAGAGTGGGATTTGGATCTTGGAAGATGGGCCACCTGTGGCAAAAGCTGTCTTGCAAATCTGTAACTAGTAGGACTACCACCATGATTGACAATAGCAAAACCCCCACATAGGCATTCTTTCAGCATGCTTGTGATTACCCTTTGGCTTCTGACAGGACAACATGTTTAAAGCTGACAGGAACATGCCACAGCTCCTCCATAACCGGTTCCCATGCTGGAATGGAGCACTGCTGTTACATCTAGCTCCAAGCAGGAACAGTCTCTCTGTTCAGGAGCTGCTCAATGCTGCTGAAGAGGAGGTGATGAGTGGGTCATTGGAAGAGGCAGATTTAGTTGAGAAGGCATATAAGAAGAACATTGAGGGAGAAGGGGAGGATGAAGAAGAAGGTGAAGAGAACCAGACCCCCCTACTCTCTGTTCAAGAGCTGAGACTCATGAAGGCAGAACAGCTGCAAGAACAATCTATGGAGGCTATTGAAGTAAGCCAAGCCCTGATTTCACTGTCCCCAAATGTAGTATGGCACACTCTATTTGCTTGAAGGGAAGTTAATGAGTGGCTTGTATGTTTTGATGATGATGCAAGAATATTTTGCTGTCAAGATGTGTGAAGTGAAATAGTGCATTAGGCTGCAGAAAGTAGTTGCCTTTTTTTTTGCAGATTGAGAGGGCGGAGCGTACAAGACTGGAAGGAATGATGTTGGAAGCTGCAGGTGATTGATGTAGGCAGGCCTAGGGGTGAAACGCAGATGCTAAGTCGAATTGGATTTGTCATTCACGCTCGGATCGAGGCGCGGCCATCGAATGCAAAACTGAATCCTGTTGGCTCCTGCGCAAGGCGAGGGCGACGAGGGCGACGAGGGCGACGAGGGAGAAGGGGGCGAGCCAACCAAGGCACGCCAAGAGAGGCAGACACCGCAAGCAAGCACGGTGCGCTCCAAACGACGCCCCGTCCTGGCGCGGCGCGGCGCAAGCAGCAGCAGTCGCCCCCAACGGCAGCCACAGACGCGAGCAGCGCATGCCCGCCATGGCACGTCAACCCTCGTCCAATCTCAATTCCACCTCTTCTCCTTCCCCTCTTCTCCCCGTCCCCTTCTCGCCCTGAGCCTTCATCCCCGCCTCATCGCTCGCTTCCCCCTCCATCACCATCTTTCGCCCTGCAACCAGCCCAGCCTTGGTAGCCACACACACTGCCCACCATGGCCTCCACTATCAACACCGAACTCTGCCCCGTCTACGCTCCCTTCTTCGGAGCCATGGTAAGTCACCTTCCCAGCCAACCCTCCGTCCTGCGTTGCCACGCCAGCCTTTCGCTCTCGACAGCGGTCCGATCAGCCCGGACCAATCCACCAGCGCAAAGATCAGAGCAGCCGCAACGGCGCTCTCTGCCACCTGCGCTTGGCTGGCCGAGGATAGATCGCTGGCGAACCAGGTGCCAATTGCCGCCACAGCTAGCATCTCGCCGTGTTTGCCTCGGTCTAGTGCGTACTGATTCGCCACGCTTGACGTTCGTGCATGCTTCTGCCCTGGTATCAATAGGGATGCACTGCTGCTATCGTCTTCACCTGTGAGTCTCACCCGGGCGAACAGCAATAGCACAAACGCAGCAAGCTGACCTCAAGGTGCTCTCTTTGCCCCCTCGGCTCATCGTCTCCTCTCTGCAGGCCTCGGCGCCTCGTACGGTACTTCCAAGTCGGGTGTCGGTATCTCGGCGATGGGTGTCCTCCGACCCGACCTCCTGATCAAGTGTGTCGTCCCCGTCATTATGGCTGGTATCATTGCCGTAAGTTGTCAAGGCCACCGCTCCCGAGCCGGACGATCCACCGGCAAGTCTGACGCTCACTTCCATGCCCTCTCTCTCGCAGATTTACGGTCTGGTCGTCAGTGTGCTGATCTCGGGTGACAGTAAGTCTTGGGATCCACCGGTTCATAGAAGTGGCCAGGATGCCGGTAGAGACAATGTCTAATCCGGATCGCATTTCTCTCTACCACTCGCTCAACTTGATACGTCCCTCTTTCAACAGTCAAGACCCCGATGTCGCTCTACGCCGGCTTCATCCAGCTTGGCGCCGGTCTCTCTGTCGGTCTGGCCGGTCTGGCCGCTGGTTTTGCCATTGGCATTGTCGGTGACGCTGGTGTCCGAGGTACCGCCCAGCAGCCCCGTCTCTTCATCGGAATGGTGAGTTGTCGCAATCGATCGGGACGATGGACATCGGCGCTTACTGACCTCCGCCGACGCACTACCATCTTCTTCTGCTCTCACGTTAGATTCTAATTCTCATTTTCGCCGAGGTTCTAGGTCTGTACGGCCTTATCGTCGCGCTTATCCTCAACACTAGGTCCCAGGACGACCCCCTCGGCGTAAGTCGAAGAGCGTGGCCGTCTTCTGTCTTTTTGATTAACAAGGCTAACCAGGTCTCCGCTTCACCACGACTCTCTTCTGATCCCTCTGCGAATGCTCCTGCTATCGTAGTGCTACCTCAAGTAAAAGTAAACCATTTAATCTTGAACTGGCATCGCGCTGCTACTCCCTGGCCTTTAGCCTCTCTTCTTCGATGCGTTGGCACGAAAGAGCCTCCTCGGCACGACAGAGACCGCGAAGAAGGCGACCTCAAAGTCTAGTCGAGCTGTGGCGCACCCGACTTATACCACAAGGCCGTCGGCCCGTAGGACGACGTTGGACGCGTCGACGATCAGGTCGGCAACGCGTTTGTGCATATGTTTTGTCTTTGGAAATGAAGATGGTGTGTTTTCCCCTTCCCGTTTTGGCCGCACGTGCGTTGGTCTGGTACAAGGGCTGGATGTAGCGTGAGGGCGCAAAGGATGGGGAGGTAGCTAATAGTACATTGCGGTGATCCGAGGCAGGCGGGAAGGGAGCAGGGTATATGTGCCGAAGGTCCGTGATGCGGATGAGTAGCAGACGTGCGGAGGTCGCGCGGCTCAGGCAGCCTTGAGCCGCTTGGTGTCCCTTTGTGGGTGCATCGGGTCGGATTCGAAGGGCGACTGCGGCGCGGGCTGAGGTTGTTCTGGCTCTTCGCTGTCGGAGCGGTCCTGCTGGTCGTCGTTGGGCTCGTCTTGGTCTTGGGGCGAGTTGATGAAACGACCGTGGTGGCCCCTCCGAGGGTTGAAGGTGGCGCGGCTCTGTCGCTGGCGCGTCAGGCTGGTGCGGAGGTCGTAGATGGACGATTGCTGCGCGGCAATGACAGCCATGGCACGTGAAAGGAGCGAGGTCAGCGGGGGGGGAAATCAGAAAGGGCCGTGGAAGAGTGCCGACGCCGTCGACTCGATAGAGGACACATACTAGTCTGGATGCGAGGACAGTGTAGAGGTCGGGAGCCTGATAGATGCTCTCGTTGATAATGTAGTAGGCGGCCAAGGGAGTGACTGGTGTATCGGATGGCATGGGAGGTGGAGATTGAAGGGAAAAGGAGGGAAAAGGAGGGGAAGGAGGGAAAGGAGCACGTTAGGCTGACGTTGCGAACGCTGCTACAGATACGGAATTGCATGGTGGGCGGCTCACCTTGGTCGGGACCGGAGCGCCACCTGCGATGGATGACAAAGAGCTCTGGCTTGGCGTGAACGAGGACAAATTCGAGGCCGGTGAAGCGCTTGAGCTCGTGTTCTAGCTGTGCTGGGGAGATGGACGAGTTGGGGTTGATGCCGTTGGCGATGTTTTGCATGCGGATCTGCTCATTGTTGGAGCGGCGATCAAAGAAGGGGGAGGTGGCAAAGTAGTCGAGGGCGTTGTACTCGGTCAAGGGGTGCTGGGGATCAAAGGGGACAGAGGAGAGGTGGGAGGGGGGCGGTGCGCCGGTGGAGGACGAGGTGTGGAGGGCGTGGAGGTGGAGGGCGGAGAGGTAGGAGAGGTACTCGGGGTTCTTGAACTGGACGTGGAGGAGGTTGTTGGGCGGCGCACCGGGCGCCGAGGCGGACGAGGGCTCCATGGGGGGTTGGCTTGGTCTGGATGCGTGTGGGAAGGTGAAGGGAGCGCGGAAGCAGGAAGGAGGGAGGAGACGAAGGCGGGGGCTTAGCGAGTGAGTGAGTGATGAAGGAGTGGGTGAAGGAGTGGGTGAAGGGGAAGCAAGGTGGAGGACGGGATGGTATGTGGGCTGCTGGGCCGTTTGTTGGGCTGCGGTGCGCAGAGCGATGCGAATATAAAAGTGCACTTTGTTATTGATCGCTGTGAAGTGTTGTCCGCGGCGGCTTCGGGAATCGGGTTGGAGCGGGGCGCGTGGGCTGATGTGTGGTGGGATGGTGGGATGTTGTGGTGGGATGTGTGGTGGGTTGAGTGTTTGGCTTGTCAAAAACGCAGGCAGTGTGCGAGTGTGAGCCTTGGTCGCGTGTAGTTAAGTGTGAGTGGCGTGTGAGTGGCGTGTGAGTGCGCGTCGTGTGTGAGGAAGAGTATGCGCAAGACTAACAGCCTTAAGTCTTAGTGCGAGTACGAGTAAGAGTGTGAGCGTGAGGCCTCTGTCTGTCGGTGCCAGGCCACGACACACTGACGCAACGCTGCAGTCGTGCAGTCGACCTGCATGCGAGCGCGCACGAGAGGAGAGAGAGAGTGAGAGAGAGAGAGAGAGAGAGAGAGCGCGCGAGTACGAGTTGAGTCGATTTAATGACAATAAGATTAAGGTTGGATTGTGTGGGTGCGCGAGAGAGAAAAAGAGGCGCGAGAGAGAAAAAGACCAACTCTATACTCTTAACTGTGCCAACTCGGTGGCCAACTACGCTTCTCTACGCTTCCAGCAACGCGACAGACTAACCAAGCCAACCAACCTGTCACGCTCAGACGGCTCGTGCACAAGGCTCGCTTGCTTGGCATCCCTCCAACTGGGCAGCCATCCATCCCTCCTCTGCACCACCATCACCACCACCTCGATCCCCTTGCCTCTTCTCTTGCCCCTAGCCCCTCGCTCCTCGTCCCTCTACCGCCTGCACACCCGCTTCCCGCCCGCCCTCGCCATGGCCTCAACGCATGCCCACCAACGCAGCAAAGGCCAGCACCACGACCTCCTCTCCCAGTACGACGACCTCGACACCCCCCTCGATACCCAGGACCAAGACGCCATCATCGCGCAGCTCAAGCAGTCCAACGATGCCTCCAACTACACCCTCCGCTCCCTCCTCTCGTTTCTCATCGCGCTCCTCCTCCTCCTGTACGTTCCCTCCTCTCAACCTCCCCCTCGCGTCCAGCCCGCAACCAAGCGCATCCCCTATCGGCTGCTGTCCTCGAGCTCCCCCATCTTTAACCCTAACTTGACCTCCCCTGTTTTGGTCCCACCCCCTCAGCTACCTCACACCCCTGCCTTCCTACATCCGCGGCGACCATCCTGAGAACCACCTCACCCTATACCACCACCCCGTACATGTCGAGGGCACCATCGACCACCTCACCTACCTCCCCGCCCTCCCTATCTACCTCTTCTTCTTCGCCATCCACGGCTCCCTCCTCTACATGGCCTTGATCGAGCTCCTCACCGCCATGGGACACGCGCCCCTCCTCGCCCGCTACCGCCTGCCCCTCACCACCTCCACCGCCGCCCCCTTCCCCTACCAGCCCCATCCCTTTGGCACCGCTCCAGCCTGGCTCGTCCCCGCGCTGAGGGACATCAAATGGTCCACCTCGCCCCAGACTAAGCTCAACCAGCGCGCCGACCAGCAGCCCGCCGCCACCGCCGTCTCCAAGAGCATCGCCAGCTCCCTCGCGCAACCGAGGCTCTTCTACCTCTGGTTCCTCTTTGTCGCCAGCTGGCCCATGCCCATGCTCATCTTTGGCGCGGGCAACTTTGCCAACTCAGCCTGGTGGGCGCTCAGCTCGGGCGTGCTCGGCATCTACCTCGCCGCAGAGACCTGGATCGCCAAGAGCGAACAGGAAGTACTCGGCCTCCATGGGCTCAAGTACGACCACAAGTCGGCGTGAGCGCAAAGCCGAGCCAATAGAGACGTGTTGCAATGGCAAGGAAGCTACCACGGCTATTGCATTCTATGGCTATGGGTATACATTGAACTGTCGGTTCTGCACAACGTCGTGCTACAGAGGATCCAGATCGGCTGACCCTTCATCCATCTCGGCCAGGCGGAGGACCATTTCGTCCGACATCTGTCCACCGCGGTCACCCGAGAAATAAGCCCACAACAAAGGCGATCCTTGATCAGCACGCCCGTGCTCGATCCAAACAATCATCCGGGGGCAACGCGAGTCGACTCACCTCGTACCACCAGTTCAGACAGAGGCAGACGCCTGTCGCTGCGGTCGTTTGCGGGTTGCGGCCCTCCTCATGGTCCTCTTGCTGGGCGACGTGATGGTACCACCTGCAAAGGGGCGCACAGTTTCAGCAAGGGGTGTTAGCCGTCCGCGGTGCACTTTTTCCGGATCTATCACGCCTCATTGCACCCTTGAGTCAAGCCTAGAGTTTTTTTGGTGGGCAATTGAGGCGACCTACCCGCTCGGCAAGTAGAGGGTCTCGCCCTGCTGGACTCGGATGGTGAGAGGGGGCAATGCGTAGCCGTAGCGCTTCCGCTCCTTGTCGACCTTGTCGCCGTCGCCGTCGCACGGAACTGCTTGGGCCGTTTGGGATGCATCTCTGTTGAGATCGCGATGAACGTAGCGTCGATTGCGCGGGTCCGTCTTGGGCAGGGTAGGATCAATGGGGATCCAACGCGTGGGCGGAGTATCGCGATCTGCTTCTAACGTCAAGCACGAGGGGAGCACGTCGGATCCAGGTTCCATACAGTCTTTGGGGCGGTATCGATAGACGGGGTACTCTTCGTCTGCGATCAGGGCGGGGCCGTGCGCGCAAAAGCACGGCGTTGCGTGTTAGTGTAGGTTCGATCGGCCAGCGCCTCGGACAATTGGCGACGCACCATCACATAGAAAGTGCCCTTCGTTGGGCGGGTACACGGTGAAGACCTTGCAGCCCCGCACTACAGTAAAGAGATTCTCATAGTGATCCCTGTTGAGGCGTCAACGTTGGAGAAGAGATGTTAAAGGTCGAATCCGGATCGCAGGGTCGTCATCGAGCTGAGAGAGGGCGACGTACCTATGCATGCTGGTTCGGCTGCGACCGGTGCCGATCCAGATATTGGTCGCTTCGGGCGGCTTACCCATGGCTTCGGTTGCCCACTCGATGTCTCCACGTGCGCTGCCATCTTTCCTTGTGCAGACGTCTTGCCATAGGGGTGCCAGATCGCCGCTGAGGGGTCCGCTGGTGTCGAGATTGGAGTTTTGCGACTGGAGGTATGCGACGCAACCGCAATCTTGCGCCGGAGGCTGTCGGCTTTGGTGTTTCAGCTGCGTGACAAGCTGATGCAGGTTGATTGTGGTGTCATAGGGCAGCGCGAAGACTCGTGCGGCGGGATGCGAGGCTCTCACGCTGGGGTCCGGGTGGGCGACGAGATCGTCGGCGCGTCCATCGGGCGTGAGGGCGACGACGACGGGCGACTCGCCCATGCGCTCTACAAGGTATTCCGTTCGCTGCCACTCATTCCATAGACAAGGGCGATCGGAGAGGCAGCCGTGTATGATGACTGGGACGTGCCGGTCGATGAGGTTTTGGAAGCCGCCGGACGAAGGGGGCAAAGGTAGCCGGGGAGGAAAGGTTGGTGAATCGTCGAACGGAATGGCGTTGCGTCTGCGAGAGGCGATGCACCTCTGCCTCAGGTGCAAGAGGTAGGCGTCGTCATCTTGTTGGTTGTTGCGGCTAAGGAGTGACATAGGCGTGCGGGTGGCGGCGGCAGGAGGAAGGCAATGGATGGCAGTTGGGAGGTTGGTGGCGGTCGGAGCGGCTCAAAGCGACTAAGCAGCAACCAACTAAATTTCCTTCCATGCAGCATACGACGCCTCAAAAAGTTGAAAAAAGCATCGCAACGGAAGCCGGGAATTCGTCGCGTGTGGAGGTGTGTGCGGGTGTATTTGTGATTTAACAAGACTGCGAGTCCCGCCTTCCGCCTCCCGAGCGTGTTGGGACGCTTGGCCCGCCGCCATCGCCAACAACACCACTCACACCACCATCATCTCGTTCCGCGCCGTGCCAGTTACCTCCCGCCCCATATACCTCTAGATACGCATGCTCATGTCTAATTCCCCCCCAAATCATCCACTAGCCCTCCACACAACACACCCATCCATCCATCCGCTAGCCATGTCAGGAAGATTACCGGCCTCGCATCCCTTCACAAGTTGGGACAAATATATCGAAGATGGCCTACGCCTCCTCTCCTCGCTCGAATCTTGTGATTCCTCTTCCGTCTCCTCTGCCGATTCCGAGGGAGCTAGCTCAACGATAGAAGGCGGTCACTATCATATGCGGGACGTTTCCACGTCTTCTCGTCAAATCTCGATTTCACCACCGCCGCATTGTTTCTCTCCACGCTTACGAGCGAAGACCTCCGTCGAATCCACGCCGACTCTACATCGCGCTCTTACTCATACACCTGACTCTCCGTCAAATACTCCAAAGCCGTTTCATGCTGCCCTTTTTACTTCCAGTTCACCCCAACAAGGCTCGCCTTCTAGCGGGGCTTGCAGCTTGAGCAAAATCGCCTCTGCCCCTGCTACGCCAAGGTGTCGCTGTGCTGTGCCGCTAGACAAACCCTCTCCCCGCACCGTGAACCGACATACAATTGCCATCGACTCATACGGGAAACTCACCTCGCCTTTCCGTCGAAGGGCTGCCACCAGTGCGCCAACTGGCGCAAGCAAGGTGAAAACTGCGGCCGCACCTCAAGCCGGACGATACACCTCGCCCTTCCGACGCTCTGCTGAATCGGTACACTATGGTCCGAGAGACGATTGCAGCATCACGTCCTTGCAGTACACCCACGACAAATATACACTGCCAACACGCGAAGCGACGCCTTCCGAATCCATTTACAACCCGGCCTCATTCTCCCAGGAAGAGCTATATGGAGGGATGTCTGCCCATTCAGCCTCGTCTTCTGCTCTTTCTTCTCCAACGCCAGCCTATCGCCTTCTCCCTCAACCGCAAATCGTCGCATCGTCCCGGTATGGGCAGCTCGAGCCGCAAGCTGGATCTGACTTTGACCTAGCGCCATGGTACCCGTCCGACTCTGAGCAAATCTGTCGACTCCCTCCTACGATTCCGTGCTTGAGCTTCGGAGCAATACCCGAACA
This sequence comes from Thecaphora frezii, assembly GCA_026284005.1. Lineage (NCBI taxonomy): Eukaryota > Fungi > Basidiomycota > Ustilaginomycetes > Urocystidales > Glomosporiaceae > Thecaphora > Thecaphora frezii. The sequence goes on along the minus strand of JALNIF010002929.1, from coordinate 30,027 downwards.
AGACCAGGAACTCTATCGCGCAACGCTCGAAGCACTCGAATCTGCCCATGCGGGCATCGAAGGGCTCAAACAGGAGCTGGATCGGCTCGAGATGGCCGACGCAAAGAGCCGACAAACAGACGAGCACCGAAAGGGTGTGCATACCCTCTCGATCCAGATGCATCGGCTGGCGACCCAAATGATGGATATCCATCAACGCCTGCTCCAACTCGAATCCTGACCATCAACCGCGCACGGATTCTGAGTGGCATGCTCGATCGAAACCCAGCCACTCGGAGTACTGCAAAACCTCGATCCTTGCCCCGAACTTTACTTCTACTCTCTCTGGGAAACACGGCATCAGCCTAGCTCCGGTCGACGATGCCTTCGAAATGAAAGAGTAGCAACACCAAAAGAATTGGAGCATAGGCGGTTCGAACGCCTGACATTTTCGAAGTAACCATCCCTGGCATCAAGGGGATTGCAAACGAAACACTCTACCACTGAGCTAATACCCCGACTCGATATCCCTTTAGCTGCCCGACATCATTACATTCGTAAAATGATCATCGCATCGAAACGGCGACGGCTAGGGTAGGTACCAAGCTATGGTGCGGCGGAGTAGCTACATAACGTGCTGACGCCCGATAGAAGGATTTCAGCAACTCTTTCCAGCCCAGGAGGGAAAGGAGCCATGATACCGACGCACGAAGGCCCTACGGTGACTACGACAGCAGCGACACGATAACGACAACGGTGACGCCCGGGCGGTACCCGCGGGAACCCATCCAACGAAATGGTGACCATCCAACAGGACGACCGTGCAGGATGAAGCCCGAGTCGTCAAGAAGAGCAAAAAATTGGCCCCCTCACAGCTCGCCGACCGGCTCCTCGATCCCTCCGACAGTGAAGGCCCGGGTCTGCAGCGCGGGCTGCCATGTGTCCGGCAAACGCTCGACCTATGCTGTAGAAGGCGTAGCCAGCGGCAACTTCCCGTCCCGATTGGTTTGGCCAAACTACAAAGCTGAGCGATACCATGCCCCGTGAAGACGGGAGCTGATCAGCGTTCCGGATACAGTCTTTGACGAACGAAGTCATGGACCATGCTTCGATGTCGACGCCTTGCTGGACCGATTCCCCTTGGCGACGTCCTTGCTACGCAGTTAAGCTTGATGATCTTGACCATGGTGATCTTGGAAAACCCCCCAGAAAAGCTGTTCGCTGCCATTCTAGTTTGGCAAGAGCTCCAAAACGGAAGGGATTTCTGCCTCCAAACTCGCCAGACCCCCTGAGGTATCCCACTTTTTATTTTCGGTCCCATCCATGCCCACAGTTTTTCCCAGATAGTGGTACTCACTGGCACGAACCTCTGACAAAGTACCGTACAGAGGCCATTGACCCCACCTAAGATCCTACTAACGCTTTCGCCGCTTCCTCTAGGATCGGACCCAAGAGTGCATACACACGGACCCCTCTGTCTCGTAAGCTGATGAGTCGCGCTTGGTGTGACGGTGTGTAGGTCCTGACGCCCATCTCACATACCCCACGCCACCTCACGATGACCGAAGAAGCGTCTGACAGCTACTACTCCGCCGAGGAGGTTCGGCTTCCCCTCTACTCATCCCCTCCGATCCTGCCCTTTGCCGAGCTGCCTTCTACAAAGAACTATTCCTAGGCTGGGAAGCGCTATGCGCGCGAATCATCGACAAAGTCGACCGCGAACGCCTGCGCTGTCTCCGTGTTACGGCTGTGCACGCGCTACACGAAGCCCGCTCGGCCGCAAGGCGAGCAGGCACAGCAGAAGAATACAAGCTGGTTGTTCCCAGCTTCCGCCGCTTTATCGGTATGCTGCTTGCTGATAGTGCTCTGATACAAATCAGTGCGAGGTATCAGTTGCACAAAACGAAAGAGTCGCTGTGCCGTTTGCGCTGGTATCCCGCGTAGCCATGGTGATGTAAAAAGCCATCGCTAGGCATACGAAAAGGTTGGCGTCTCTTCTTACCTCCTGGATTCGCAGAGCCAGAATCCATTTGTGTTTTGTTTTGCTTTGGATCGCCATTGGCTTCGTCCGCCGTCTCTAAGCTGTCCAAGGCGGGGTATACGGACTTGGCTTCGGGTCTGTTGCAGCTTACTAGCCTTGTTCCCGGTCGACAGTTGGTAGGTCGAGTCACTCTTGGACTGACTTGGGCTGAGGGGAGGAGAAATCGCTTTTGTGAGCGGAAGAGGCAGCCAATTTTGACACACGCACAAACACCCTGCCTGTTCGTCTGGTCAACTCGAGCGCAAGCAACCGCAATATTATTCGTATTGCTCGCAGTAAAAAGTTCCAGCGCGAATGTGCCGCAACGTTGCGGATGGTATCGTAGTTGCTCGGGTGCATGCGATTGCTTTCTCGGGATGCCAGTGCCGCCCGCCTACATGTCGAGCTTCAACCCGAGCATCTCCCAATTCCTCGCGGCCGAGTGAGCAAAAACGACTTCGTCTCTCGTCCACCTCTTCCACGCCTCTTCCGTCTCCTCCATCCTCCAGTGCAGCCACACCATCTCTTCCCACATCGATTTCCGCGCGTGGACTCTCCGGTTGAGCAGCTTTTCGACTGTTTCGGTGTCGCTGGCCACCTGCGCCGTCAGCCTCTCGTGCTCACTCTGCCAGTTAGTGCGCTCCTCCTTCTTGACTTGCGCTGCTCGGTTCGTCTGCGCCTCGATCCGCCTCTTGAGCGTGTCCACCTGATCTGGCAAGAGCCGATCAAGCCTAGCCAAGAGGTCGCGAAACGCTCCCACCAGATCGCGCTGGTGCTTGAGCGTTTCGAGCGTCACCAGCGACGAGCTGCTCGTCCGTGCGCTCAACAAATCGGCGTACTCTTGATATGAATCGGCTACCCTGCCCAAGCAACGCTCCGCCGCCTTGGTTGGCTCACTCTCTGGGCGCCACCGTCTCTCGAGGCTTTCGACCAGCGAGAGGAGGCCAAAGTTGAAGCGGGAGAAGTCGGCCGCGGCCGCATCGTTTCGCTTCACCATACGCTCAAAGAGCGCCACGGTCGAGCTCCACCGCTCGAGCAACTCGGGTATTGCTTTGCGTTGCTGGGCCAGTTTGGCGTCCAGATCCTCTGGGATGCTCATCCTCTCCACCTCGTCCAGCACCTTAGTCATGCCCTCTTCCTCCAGGTAGAGCGGCGGCGCGGTCTGCCGCCATTCTGAGAGCGCCTGCTTTTCCGTGAAAAACATCTCGACCAGTCGATCCTGTCGTAGCACGGGATGTGAGCTGCACGGCGGTGACAGACGGCGTGAGATGGACGGTCCGCACGATTGCAGAGTGTCAGCAGGGAACATCACATGTGCATAAGCGCACGGCTCGGGAGCGTGCAGGCCTTCTCTCACCTCAGCACTCGCAGGTAGCGCTCCAAGCCTCGCCTTCTCCGCTCGATGAACTGATCTTCACCAGACAAATGTCTCCCGGCCATGGGAACTGCGGTGGTGTATGCCACGACAAAAAAAAGTCAGCTGCTTCTTTCGCCGCCTCCTTGACCGTTGGACGGACGGACAAATCGTGCGCGACTCACTCGAAATCCTCTTGGGTGGCAGTAGGGGAAGGCAGCGGAACGGGTACCTCTTGACCAAGCATTCGGCCAGCCAGACCCAGTCGCTATACCTCCGAACGACGGAAGAGTTTCGGAGCTCGGACGTGACAACGTAGACGTTGTGCTTGATGATGAAGCCCTCGAGTTCCGAACGCAGCCTGACGGTGATTTCATCGACCGGCAGCTCGGCCTCGGGGTCATCGGCAGCGCCAACTGCGTTGGCCTCCAGCGTGTCGGAGATGTAGCTGAACGGACGTGCGCGGGAACGAACACCCTGCCGCAGGCGTGATGCGGGAAGCCCCAACGAGGAGGGCGGCTCATCCAAAGCTCGTGGGGGACTAAGGGTAGAGGAGGAGCCAAAGCCGCGCTGGGAATCGTCCGAGTCGACCGTTGGCATCTGACCGCCGGCTGGTAGGCCAGAGTGGCCGTTGGGAGCCTTGTTGCGGAGGCTTTCGCTGTCGCTCGAGAAGCCGAAGCCGCGGAAGGTGGAGTTGAAGCCGCTGGTGAGGGAGCTAGGAAGGCCGTCGCGGAACGGTGCGGCGCGATCGCAGGCGCTAGAAGGACCGGTGGAGGTGGTGTTCCAGGGGTCTGACATTTCGCGCATCGGCCCGGGCGGACGGACTGTCGAGGGGGTCACGGGAGGAGGGAAGGTGTGAAAGGTCGAAGGGGCGGAGAAGGAGGCGGCAGCGGCGAGGGCGTCGAGGTCGAGGGCCGGAGGTTTGATGTTGGCCGACTGTAGCTGGAGGGTGGCGCGTTTGAGGTCGAAAGGTTGGAAGTCCTGTGATTGGCGGAGGAGGACGAGGGCGAGGTAGAAATCGTAGCGGGAGCACCTGGACCCGCTGCAGCAGAGATTGACGACGGCCTCGGCGGTGGTGGGGCCGAGCGCGGCGGCGGTTGTGAGGAGGGTATGGAGCTGGGCGAGGGAAATGTCGGAGTCGACCTGGGGCTGGTTGGCGGGCGCTAGGCGGTGGGCGTGGCTGGTGGGACGGGAGGAAGCGAGTGCCCAGGCGCTTGGGAAGACGTCTGGTAACGCGGTGGCTACGGGTCGCGAAGGGACGGGGGAGAGGAATAAAGGGTGGAGGTGATGGCTGGCCAAGGTGAGTTAGGGGGCAGAGGATGTAGGCGTGGTATGCGGGGAGGGAGGCAAGGGTGGGGGAAGGACTGACCTTGGGAGGCAGCAGGGAAAGTGGAGGCATGGGAGGAGGTGGGGGTGGAGTGGTTGCCGGCGCAGGTGAGGCCGAGGTTGGACGCGTGGAGGGTGTTGGTGGTGGATTCGGGGTCAGAGGGGTTGGGGGAGTGTGGTGCGTCCGAGGGTTGCCAGGGATCGTCGACGGCACCAAGGGCGGCCATGCTCGGTGGCAAGACGAAGGGCCGCACGTCGAGGGGGTCGAGGGGGTTGAGGGGGTCGAGGTGGAGGTGGCGGGGATAGGCGAGCCGAGGATGGCGGTGGATGAGGCCGAGGTGGTGTGGGGCGCTCGGGCCAAACAGAGGCCAAGCATCGATCATAATGAGGCGCCAAAAATGGCCAAATACTCAAAAATACCAACTAACAGTCACAAATACGAATCACAATGCATTCTTGAATCGCATGCCCGACAAGCGTAGCGTCTCGGGTGCTTCAAGTGACACGAGCATCAAGAATACAGTATGTAGGTAGTCCAAAGTCAGCCACGGCGCTCGCGCTCACAGCCACACAGTCACAATCACAGTCACAGTCACAGCCACAGTCACAGTCACAGTCACAGTCACCGTCATCGTCACACTACGACTCACAGTCACCGTCACACTACGACTCACAGTCACACTACAAGTCACAGTCCTCATTCTCAACCTTGGTGCTTGGCAACAAGCCTAGCAAAGAAATCCAACTTAAACGTCCCCAATATTCCATGCCAAAAAAAATAAAATAAAATATCAAATCAAATCAAACGAGTTAATCGCTGCCATCCCAAAGGCCACCACCACCTTTTGGGGTCCGAGCGTATCCCACAGAGACGATACATTGGGCGCACGGGTAGCCGCCCTTCTCACGTCGCCACCACCGCTGACACTATCGGTCGTCGCCTCTCGTAGCGACCACACTCCTCTTCACCACCACACCCTGTTTTCTCGGAGCTTTTCTCGCCATAGTCAACCCTCTGCCCGCAGCTCTGGCACTCCGCCTGCTTCCTTGGCAACCTTGTACCCATCTCCCGTTCCACGTCCAATCCCAAGTGCTAGTCATGCCATCCGCTGCCACCTTCACCTACCAGTTCGCCCTGCTCCGTCAAGTCGCTCGGCTAAGTACGCTGCAATGAGCTGCATCCCCATTGGGCGAAGCGCGCGCTGCTGCGGTCCACCTCGGCGCCATCGCGCACACCTTTGAGCCCCGTCTGCGCACCTCGAAACGACGGGCTGCCATGCGAAAGACTTGTTAATTACCATTGCCACCTCTCTTGTCCGACCACGCTGCCATGCACCTCTTGCGTGCCCAGGCCGCTCTTGCTTTTGAGCCCAGCAAGCGTAAGCCGATCGCTTCAATGCGGGTTTGTTGTCGTGTGCCCTAGTTTCGCACCGAATTGCGGCAGCGAAATGCTTTGCGTGGGACCGCCTCATGCCAGCTTGCCTGGCCTGCGATTCCGTTCCGGCTTGGTTGCGGCTACCGCGCATATCGTCGAAATGCGAAACCGACCGGCCGCTTCCACGTCGGAATTCGTACATGTGCGAGGCTGTATCCTTGATACGCCTAAGGCACGCTTCCGCATCTTTTCGGCCTCAAACGGCCCCAGAAAGAGGAGGTTCTGGAGGAGGAGGCGAGAGAGACGTCACTTGTTCAAAGATTCTGTTGTTCGCGATGCCTCCGCTGCCATGACGCTTCCCGCTCCATTCTCCCACACTGGAATCATGTTGGACGGGCGGTGCCTGAGCAGCAGCGGCGGCGGCGGCGGCGGCAGCAAGCAACAGAATGCGCATTGGACGCCCTCGCGCCCCAAAGCAAGATAAGCTCGGATACCTGCCGTATGTCAAGAGTATCAAAGCGACGTGGGTCGCAGCGGACAGCAGCTCTCGCACGCTGAAACTGGGCAAGGGCGCTTTGCGACTCGCCTCGCAATGTCGTGTGGCACTGGCCGGAAAGAGGCTCAGGGTTGTCGTCGTACTGTTCGGTGTCGCGGGAGCGATGGCGTTCCGACGGGGCTGTCCGGTAGCCACAGATGCAACCGCAGTCGGCTCGGCAACCTAAACCACAGACGAACAGCAATTTAGCGGGCTCTACCGGTAAAACATGACCAACCTGCACACGAGAGACGGTTGGCCTTCGCCACGGCCCACCTGTCTCGGCAGTGCGTTGGGCATGATGCGTAACCGCACTTGCGAGATGCAATAGCCGCAGTAACGGGGGCGATGGCGTCGCTTGACGCTAAATTGTTGCAGGATGACCAAGGCGAACCAATAACGCTCGCGACGAAGAGTGGCGGGAGATGGTCGATGCTAACGTTTGCCATTCCCCTTTTGTAGCTTGTCGGTAACTGCCAGCACTGCAGACATGCGGCGGAACGTCCCTGTTTCGCAAAGTTGTCAGGCAAGAGGATCGTCGAATAGGACAATGTGAATGTCGTAACAGAGCAAGGGCGAGCAGGCGGAATAAAGAGGAGCTAGCCCGCCAGTTAGCAAAGCGGTTGAGCGGAGCAGGGCCGGTAGATGGCGGCCGGGGGAAACGTTGCTGCCATCGCCCATTCACACTTGCAGGCGACACGCGTGCACAGCTCCAAAGGACAGAGACTGTCGGCAGCTGCGGCTTGGTGCGGCCCACTACTCTGCCATTCGTGCGGATAGTGCCGCGGAGACGATGGCTTCAGCCTGGCTTCCGACCCTTGCCTGAGACTCGGGTCCCATTAGGTAGCAGCTCGCACTTGGGGCCGTATGTGTGCCTGGCAGAGCCACCGCATGCTACCGTCACAGTACAGGCTGCGTCGCATGCCCCAAGTCCTGCACAGCGAAACACACCCGCTTGCCACCTCGGCCTCCTTCTCCCGGCTGTCTAGCGTTATGTAGATTGGATTTTCGGTAGCAACGAGTCTACCCTGTAGAATTCTTATTTGCTTGATGGGCCTTGGCACCCTTTGCGCTTACGGCGAGTCGTTTTATTGCCACTCTCCGCCTCCCGTAGTTGGAATTTCAAACTCGGGATTGTGCATCTTGTCTTGCGCGCCGATTAGAGGTATGTACATACACTGGCCAGTTGCAGGTTCGTGTATTCACCAGCGGTCTCTAGCGCATCGTTCATTTCCTCTTCGCATGGCCGCTGGCGGTATATGGCACGCCCCCGCCCCGGTGCCTGACGCCGACTAGCGTCCGGAAGAAAAGGCTCCTCTTTGTCTTGGAACCACTAGCCGCTCGCCTCGTCTAGCTCCGGAACAAGGTAAGCCGGCTGTCACTGCTGTCGAGCCGCGATTCGACTTCCAACGCCCGAAAAGCGCCGGAGGTCGGTTGGCGTGCCCAAAGAACGTGCCGACCCTGCCGTACCGCTCTCAAACCTATGTACTGGGTTAGAAGCACCTTCGCAATGCAGCCACGTTCATCTGCGTAGTAGTGCCGTAGTGGCTTTTGTTGCACAGCAGTAGATTGTCAGCATCATAGCAACCGATCGTCACAGCGTGCGGTACGCGTCTTTATTCTTGACAGCAAGTCAATTAGGGACACGTTTTCTTGGTACGTTACCACCTCCGCCGCTTGGCCCCAACGTCCGTCGGCTCTCGTCAACCAAATACTAGCAGTGTGCAGCCGTGACACGAGCAGTACCGAAGGTCGTTTTGCTTGACGTACAGGCAATCTTAATTCAGCATATTCCAAGATGGGTATATCTGGCTTATGGGCTCTTACACTAGTGTGGCAAATCCAACTAAGATATAGACAGGATAGAGCTGAAGCCATGCGACTAGGTATGCTCACTCGAAAATCCGTCATCGCCCAAAACTACTGTCATGCAGTATTGTATATATTCGATTTAAATAGACAGATACTTATATTTATATATTTCAATATCTCACTTCACAGTTAATCTACGTATGCCAAGAGCTGTGCAGAAACCATCCTTGTGACGGCCCCACCTGCGACCTGGCAAGACCAGATAGACTTGTACTGAGCGGCCAACGGGATAGGTCAAGTCGAAAACAGGCCGAAGGATTTTCACAGAGGTTATAAAAAGACAGCAGCCTTGAAGAGAGGGAGTAGGAAGGTGCAAAGTGACCCTTGTTCAGGCTGAGAAGTGCAGCCGAGGTGGCAGAGACGCTTGCGAGACCAGCCGATTCTGCACTGGAACACCGAAGACGGCGGAGAAAGGCGCGGGCCGATTCCATGGCAATGGACACCTCCGAGGACCAAGCACTTGGTCCTGACAAGGTCTCAACATGACACATCAGGCTGAACGATGAATCACACTTGACAAATCCATGGTTAGCTAAAAACGTCCTCGCAGACACAAACGAGCTAGTCAGGGGTAACGCTCCTGCGCTTGCTTTTCGAATGCGGGTGGGCGGCCATGTGCCCGCATTGACCGAGCGAGAAGCGAGCCCCTGAGTCGCGGCTGTTGCTGTCAAAACATATATCTATTCCCCTCAATCCCTCCAGCTTGGCAACGGTACAAAAATACGGGGCAAGAGGCACGAGGCACGGTTGACAGCTCGTGGTGCTTGTCATCCGTATATGAAATATGTTCGTCAACCGGGCCGGATAGTCTTAGCGCGTCGGGGCCGATTTCGGTTTGCTGTGTTGGGCTCACCTCCCGATCATATTCGAGGCACTCTTGGTTGATCGATAGGGGATGGACATCAGGCAGCGGGATGCTCTGCGCGGACTGAGTCTATCCTATGACCCTCTAAGTGTTTTCGATTGGTTGGCCGATGTCTACGAAGAGCGGAATGACAGCTGGAACCGACCGGGCAGGCGACTGGGCGTGCAGCGGCTGGGTGCGAGAAGATAGGCAAACTCGTCGTCGTTGCTCGCTAGCAAGTCGCTATTTCGGGGGCGCAAGCCATCATCAGGGGAACCCGTTTAAGACAGAAGAGTCGAATAAATGAATAATTAAGGCATGAGCCCAAAGTCCCAAGGAAAAATGAAGGAAAAAAGAAAAGAAAACCTGCAGGCAGGCAAAGAGTGGACAGACAGCTTAGCAGGTGACCAGGGTTGACACGAGTATGTACTATATTTATACTATTTCTTGATAAGTGTGTCCAATATAATTCAGAGCGCAACCGAAACATGTTGGCTGCCCTGTGAACCCCCGCATCCTTGCTTGCTTGCGTCTTGCCTGCGTGCTTGCCAGACGCCGGTTCCGCCCAACCTGGTCATGCTCATCGCCTAGTTTGCTGCCACCGCCTCGCGTCCAGCTTATCCAGAAAAGGCGACAAACAAAGCCCCATGCCGAAGCAGCCAAGTCCGCCGCCACGTCACGCGCCGTCGGAGTTGCAGACGAGCTTCTGCCGACCAGCTAACTCGCAAGGTCCAGGCAGGAGGACAGCAAAGAAAGCAATCATCACATCTTGCAAAACAATTGGGGCAGCCTGCCGTGCTGGGCTCCGGCCCTACAACAGCCATCGCACCGAGCTTGCCTTGCCGCTCTAACGGTCAAGGTGAAACACTCGATACCACCCACCGCACTCGCAGAGACTCGGTGCTCTGATACTCAACAACTACTCCGCCAACCCGACAGGTTTACACCGACCAACGCTCGCATTTTCCCTATCGTCTGCCCACTGGACAGGTCAAGACCATATCTCATCCTAATTCCACCCCTGACGTAAGTCACCGGGTTGAACCACGCTGTCGACTGGTTCTTCAAACAATCGGTCCTCGTGGGGTCCTGGCTCCGACCGATCACAGGCACTATGGGAGGAGAGGGCATGGCATAAATTGCAGGCTGCGGCAGAAGGTGGGAAGGCCTCTGAGTTCGGAGTGGCTTCCGGCCAGCCGGAGCGGGCGGTCGAACGCAGGAATAGCGGCCAAGGGGAACAGGGTGGGCAACGAAGCTAGTGCGGCGGGTAGATGCACGGGAAGGAGATGGTGGAACAGAGGTAGCGTATTGGCGGCGCGGCCGGCTACAAGTGGGGCGGAGGCGAGTGATCGGCCAAGCCCAGACGCGCACGCCGCTGGCGCCACGTGATGCATCCTTTTGCGGTCGACCCCATTCCGGGAGGGAGGAGGCTCTACCTTGTCCTTTTCGCTTCCCATGACCGGTCAACGCTGACTGATGACGCTCTCGCTCTGCTGTCGTTGGCCGCGTTCGTTCAGGGGCGAGGCTAACAAGACGAATACTCTGACAGCTACGGGCCTCGGCTGTCCGAATGCTTCCTCCCGGCGACGTTCGGACACCGCTTTCGGGGCATCTGCTGCCCATCGACCATGCAAAAAGAAGGGACTTCTTCATACCATGCCTGCCATTGCTGGCGTCACGTGCGACTCTGGGCGCGGCAGGCCGGGTATCTTGGTTACTTTGACTGCCAAATTCCGCGTGGCAAGGAACCCGCAAAGGCACCAGACTCTTCGCGCTAGTCCCGATCGCAGCGGGCGCCACCGCTTCTTTGGCACCCAAGGGGCGTGGGCATTGGGGCCGCAAGGTGATGCCTCTTTCATTCATTCATGGCGTTGGGTCCGACAGTCTGTGGCGATTGTTCAATTTGCCGCCATAACAATAGTGGAGAGCAATTGCAGCAGGGCATGGCGCTTTGACACCAAGGCATGACCATGCTCGGCCTGCATGCGGTAGCGGTAGAGCGTGCATACGACGGCGGAACAATTTCCTTGTACTTTCGGCCCTGCCGCAAGAGGGCTTGAGCGGGCGTCAGACTAGTAGCCGCTGCTTATGACAGCGCAGCGGCGGTGCAAGGCCTTCCACATGAATGATCCCACGAGCGCCGAATTGCGTCGAGTCGAGACCCAGGGAGAAGCTGCTCCTGTGCTCCCAGCCTTGTCGTTGCCAAGGGCTGTGTTACTGCGTCGAGCATCCATGTAGACGGTGGTCGAAATTAGATGGCGGCGACGCCTTCGAGAGCTGGACATCACTACGGGCCAGTCGGACGAGCGTGCCTTGAACCGCAGGCGAGACTGCGGGCGCTAAAGTCGTCCAATCGCCCGCTTACTTGTGCCCGTTTCCTTGCGTCGCTATTATGCCGGCGCTCTCCAGCAAGTGTAAGTGGCGATTCACTTCGTCCCCTAATTGTCTTGCGAATCGCGTCGGCACTCTGCCACTAAGCCAGAACTACTTGTGCCTTCTCTCTTCCTATGGAGTTTTATTTTGGGCTTATGGGATGACCAGTGTCGGTCTATTATTATATTGTTGACGGCAATGCAGTAACGCGCCGACAAGTCGCAGTACCTCGGATGAACGCTTCGCCCGCCTTGGCATGCCGTCTGTAGCTCTGTCAACGCTCGACGATCGAGGCTCATGTGCCACGACAAAAAGCTATTCTAGGGTGCAACTGAGATCTGGTCGTCGAAGCTGACGATGGAACGCTGCAATTTAGGCGGACGGTCGGGGGCAGCTCTGCGCGTCGTCGGAGGTTCTCTCTCCAAAGGGCAGGCCTTTCGCATATTCACAAGGAGCTGGTATAATCCAGATCTGGGCAAGCCAGCCAGATTGGGACCCACCTCGGGCCCGCTGCAGACGAATGTCGCCAGAAAGATGGCGCCCGAAACGAAGCCATCACTCGGATGCGTATCGAAGCCAGACCAACCTTGCTGGCCCCTTTTACTTTTGTCGAGAGCGCGGAAGGTTCCCGAATCAGTGGACAGACCCTCATCCCATCGATTTTTTTCGAGCAAAGTTTGAGGGTCGCGCCCCACCTTCGGAACAGTCGGGATCGGCGCGGTGGGTTGTGGCGCGAGGATCGAGGTGCACATCGTACGCACCGCAGTACTAGCTAGCTTCCCCCGTTCGCTGTACGAATGCGCTACCGCCTTGCTCAGTAGTGGTACAATCGACTAGTCATCCGCCAGCTTGCGAGGATTGAGCCTATACGTAACAGGAGTTTGGGCCGTTTATGCCTTAACACAGCTCGAACCAGCAAGTAGTACTTTGCAGCGCCTTGACATGCCGACATGTCAAATGTCACGATCCCACGATGCCCAAACTCAGCCACAAAAATGGTCGGCTGCACCCCACTGCCCGAGCTTTCTAGCTTATTCCTTAGCTTCGCGTCTTCCGTAGCTTTGGCGTGCGCGCACGGATCGGGCGCGCCTTGCCTTGCCTGGCATGGCATGTGAATTGACGGTTTATTTTGGATTTGGCTCTCGCTGCCCCTTGTTCGGGTCAAGAGCTTGTCTCTCTGGAGCGGTTGGAAGGTCTGGTTGCCTTCGCTTAGCACCCCTGCGACTACGATTCATCTTCACTAATTACCGGCGGCTCTGACACACCTTCCATGACTTACCAAGAAAGGGGGTCGAGGCAACCGTAACTATCAGGGCATCTGCTGTCAACCGCACGTCCACGATTCCCATCCCCCACCCCCTGTTGCACGGCAAACAAAACGAGGCCCCCCTGGTGACATCCAATCACCCCACCCGCTTGACCTTCGCTCTGCAGCATGACAGCTTCCTCGGGTGAGGGCTTCTAGAGCAACGTGTCGGCCAAGACTCTGCACCTTGGTTCGCCCTGGGTCCCTTGATTTCTTGACCAGTTTCGCGCCTTTGCGGCTTTTTTACGCAGGCGCGCACATGGAGCTGCGAGGTTAGTCCGTGGAAATCCCATTTCCCACCACGCGGTTAACGTGTAATTTAGGCTTAAGCCCGCACCTGTAGTGGCGCCGCTGCTTTTTGCCCCTGGCCAAGTTCGGGCTTCTAGGCAGTGCCACGTCGCCATCGCCTCGGCGCCCACAGTGTGTCACGACGCGAAAACTTAGCTCTAATTCCAATCAATCCACTGCCTTGGAAAGCACAGCACGGATACAATCATGCTTGTACCTCATCCTCACGGCTCACCGGGTACAAGAAACGTCCGATCTTCGACAAGAGCAAGTAGCTCGTCCTTGCCGGAGGTGGCGTCGATACGCTATCGTTAGTCGTCGTGCGCTTACCGAACAAGGTGGCTCAGCGGCTGTTACTCAGTAGTGCTCGGAAGGTGCATCATCGAGCGACGCTCCCACCTTCTCATTCCTACCGGACCGCACGTCTGGCGATCGCGGAAACTTACAGAATTAGCCTCTCCCTCAAGTTACCAAAACAACTAGCTTTCGGCACCAACTCAGGTCACATCGACCGGGTAGGTGACAATAATCTGTTGCTGCTCGATGGAGCTGCAATCTCGCATGTGGTTCTCAGCCATACTTGGACAACCATTACACCTCTGACACGTCTGGCGGTCCAAAGCCCAGTGATATCGGTCCGCAAAGCTGCGACAGAGGATTTGCTAGAATTCTGCTCGAGAACCCTAGCTAGGATAAGGTGGGTGCTCCTGTTTTCAACCTTGCACGTAGGTGGGCTTGGTCGACAGCGTCTACCGTCGTTGCCGTTTGATCGATTGCCAGAAAATGTAGGCATCATCTGCTGCGAGGACCCGATGAGCACATGACCGCTGGTACAGCGCTGGTTTGGCCCATTCACACCGCGTTAACACCGAAGGAGATGGCAACTGCGATGACCGTCCCTCCACTTTTGTGGCGATTCAAGAAGGCGGCATGCAACAGCCATGGCAAGGTTCCTGCCGACCAGCTTCGCATTTCCGAAGCAGGTACACGCGTTGAATATTTCAACGGGATACATTCGACCAGTTGTACAGCCCCATTTTCGATGCAAAGCTAAGGACAATCCGACGCGGAAGAATATGTTGTACGGCTTAACGCTCACGGTCACTTCTTCGGTTTGGATGGAAGCCGACAATTGCACGATATGAAAATGAGCCGCTTCCTCTTAAACTCTACGGTCCTTCTCGAGTAAGGTACCGGACGACCAGAGCCGTTCCGTCGCGCGTTGACAAAGTGGTGGCAGCCGGCGAATGTTTTATGGGCGAAGAACAGGGTTGCTCGTTCCTGATGTAACAGTGACGCATGCTGGTACCGCACTTGAGGATGGTCTGCGCAACAGACAATGCATGGCATGCAGTGTATTGGTGAAGCACGACGGTGCGGGCGTATCGCAAAGGCGCGTCTATGGGGGCCTCGCCGACGACACCTCCTTAACCGTTTCTGTGCCCCTGTCTGACCTTTCGGCCTAGCTTATTGTGACATTATTGTGAACTCATATACGACTCCGCCTTCTTCGCAGTGGGTCAGAACCGGCGTGGGCAGCATCGGTGCGAAACGTATGAGCACAAGTAAGAACGAGCTCATGAAGCATGAGACCCATTGTACTCAATTCAAACTCAGATTTAGGCTGGTAGCTTACTAAATATCGCCATTATAACTCCAAGTAGTTTGAATCCCGGTTGCAGTCTAGTTTTCCTGCGCTGGGCGCGCCCAACCACCTTCCTGGCACTTTGGTCTTGCAAAGACAGAGTAGTGCACTTTCCGATCTTTGTTTGCCGGGGCGCTGACACGGCCCTGCGCCAAGATGCGGAAGAGAGAGTATGACAAATAATATGCCTAGAGCTATCGCTCTCTATGAGCACAGGTCACCCCTGCCGTCCAATGACTTGAGTGTGCATCGTTTCCTAGTGTTAAGAGAATCTCAGTACTTGCGCAGCTCACTCTTCAAAACAGAACCATTCTGACAACCATCCGCTGCGGCGCTCCAGCTATCTTGCCTGACATCGATGACCGCGATGCGCACATGCCTCAAATCCAATAGGCCTGCCCTTGCTTACGGCCTCGACCGACTGGGAAGGTGATAGGTAACTGCAGCTGACAACGCTACCGCGATGTGTGAGGAGTAGTGTGACAGGAGTAGGTTGAGTTCTCCTCCCCTCGTTTACCAAATAACTAGGGTCAGAGAACAGACAGAGGTGCGGGCTGCAGATGAGCGCCGGACGCATGTCTTCAGTCTGATGATTGTCCGACTGTACGCCGGCTGTCTCCGCGCAACGTCTTTATTGCCGCTGCCGCAGCAGCAGTGCATCTGTCTTTAGTGGCTATGCGCCAAAACTACGCTCCATTCGACTGCATCAGGGGCGAGGCAGAGTTGTCGCCGTCGAGCTTAAAGCGTGCGTCCTCTACTCATACACTCGCTCATCAGCTAAGCTCGCACAAATAGCCACTTGGCATCAGCTTGCGCTCGGCCCTTGTATCCAGACGACTTATTACCTTGAAAATAAGGAATCCTTATCATCGATTAAATTATTTTTGGCTTGGAATGAAAGGCAAGGGGAAAGTATAATTAAAAAGGCGCCGGCTTCTGGCTAGCCGATTAGCACGCCCAAGGGCATGCTTGCAGCAGGCTGACAGGCGGGCAGACCGGCGCGGCTGGGAGGGGCGTTTGCTGCTTGGCTTGCTGCTGCTTGGCTCGCTGCTCTTTCTCTGGAGTCGAAGATATGGTTGTGCAGCGGAAAAAAACGTCCGATGGCTCCTCGGTTGCCGTGAATTAAGTTTTTGTTAATCGTTTTCTCATGATATATTACATATATGGCCTTGATTGTACGTATATTTCTTCTTAAAAGGTCTCACACTTAGACTCCCACCTGTGGTAAAAATCTCAACGGAGAGGCTAGGCAACGGCTGGTCAAAGCTGCAAATGTAGTCAGTCGTCGGTCCCTGCTGCTTGGCCCTCTTGGCCTGAATTCCTCTGCTCCAGTGCCGTTCAAATGAAACCGAGGCAGCGCCGCTGCATCCGCGCATTGACCCTGCGTCTAGTCTGTTAGAGGCCTCTACTGCTGCCACTGCTCAGCCTGTGTTGCCTAACCAGCCTCGAGGATGTAAACCAGCCGCACGAGGCAAAGGGTGATGCTTCCACATGCGCCCCTGTCTTTTTAATTCTTTTGGTATTGATTATTCGGTCCTCACTTTTGACATGGCTGACTCGCACTCTACCCCTTCGCTTGTCTGGTCGGCACGCCTCGCTTCGCCTCGCCTCGCTTCGCCCCGCCCCAGCGAGCTGTCACCGCAGCCAACAAACGGTAGACAGACGTCAAAGGGTCTGCCGCCACGCCGACAGCACGCGGCCCGAAACATGCTGGCTTACTGGCCGACTGCGCTGCTCACCTGCGAACTCGGAAGAGCCGAGCCGCGCGCGGAGAGCACACTCGATAAACTCCAACCAGCGAACCGCCTTTCGAGCATACCGAGGAGCCAAGCGGCAGTCGGGCCCCGCGCCTTGACAGAGGCCAAGTCGGGTGGAGCGCCTTTCCTCCGGTTCCTGGAGAGACATGCGACCCGTGCTCGGTGCTGGACGGCTGGCCAAGGCTTTGCGGGTGCTTTTTCGAGTGCTCTGCTCGATGGGGTTGGCCTTTTTCCCTTGAATCTGTGAATTGTTTTGATGAATAGAAATCAGTTGTTTCCCACTTTTCTCTTCCTGCGTTCTGATTCATCTGTTTGGATGCGTTATTTTATTATTTATTTACGATTCACTTTGAGCCGCCGCCCCTCGCAGTGTGGACGAAAAGAGAGAGAGAGAGAGAGGCCTCTTGTTTGCTCGCCTGATCCGGGTCACGCATCTTCGAGCTGATGTGCGCAACAATTGGCAGACTTGTGCGCTGCTTTCTTTTGGTTCGCGACCCGACTTTGACAGATGCAGCCCACGAAGCCCCGCCTCATGGACAGGGAGGTCGAGAGAAAGTGGGCAACCGAACTCGACTTGACGGCAGCCTGCCACTTGACCGCGCTTTTCTGAGGGCCCTGCGCCGCTTTGGGGGTCTGAGGGCGGCGCCACTTTGGCCGCTGGGCTGGCGCGGTGTGCATGTAGGTTAGGCGGCGGTGTTGCTAGATAGGATTTGTGTGATTGTGATTATTTATTCTTTGGATTTTTGGGTTTCCAGGGTTGCTTGTGCTGGGCCGACGGATGGCACCGAGGCAAGCTGGGTGGGTGAGTTGGATCTGTCACACAGCTGGGTCTGGGTGAGTGGGGAGGCTGCGGGCTGGCGTCGGTGAGTGAGCAAGAGCCACAGTGAGTGAGTTAGGCTGCGCCGGCTGTGGACGAGGGTTTGGCTCGGGGGTGGGTGGGGTGGGTGGGTGTGGGTCGCTCGTGTCGGCTGCAGAAGCGGGCGTCGCTTGGATCGAATGCACCTCTGAATTTTAGCTCTCCACACCCAGCCCAACCCACTCTGCCCTGCTCGGCCTCGCCCCTTCCCCTCGCTTTGCATCCGACCATCACGTCCTTCCCCCTCTCTGTGCTCCGCCCCTGCCTCCGCCCCTTCCTCCGCCCCGCCTCCCTCGCTGCTTTTCGCTCGTCCGTCCGCCTTTCTTTCTTCCTTCCTGCCAACCCGCCATCCGATCTCTCCCCTCGAGCGCTTCTCCCCTTCCTTTGACCTCCCTCCGTCCCTCGACCTAGACGCGAGCACATCCCCGACTCGACACCTCGGCATCGACCTAGCCTCCCCTTGACCTGGTGTGCCCTCGCAGTTATCCTCACCCTGGTCTTGACTCCGCGGTCCGGTCTCCTATCGACCTGACCTTCACTCCTCCACCGAGCCCAGATCGCCTTGGGCTGCTGATCGATACCACCATCTGCCTCTTTCCTCGCCGCTACGCCCTTTGCTGGTCGAGGTTCAACAGCGCCAACCGAGGCCCACATGCCGCTCATCAACTGAACGGCATCGCTCCCTCACTGCGAATCATAATCCCACCGCCGTTGTGGACCTTCCGGGAACCAACGGCCGCTCAAATTTACGCGCCCGCCGCCCCGAACAAGACACCCTGTGCTTCGATCAGATCAATCGTCATTCGGCCCCCTAATCTCCTATTCTTAGGAATCAGCCTCGATCGCCAGAGCCAAGTGTCCGACGGCTCTACACCTGCTGCATGGCGTGAATCTCGGCTTCGACACACCCTCTTTCCACCTCACCCACCCCTATTCAAACCATCAAGGTTTCGTCTTGGCAGATCAAGGTGCCGGCGCCCGCGCAGTGCCATCGCAACTTTGGTAACACTCCTGGTTCGGTCTCGCCAATCCCCGCTTATCAACACATCGCATCCGCACATCCAAAGTGCGATATACACGGCACAAGCCTAACTTCGATCCAGGATACTGTTGTGCAAACCTGGTGAGTGGTTGTCCTTGTACATCATCAGCCATGATAGTGCGCTATCTTCTCGTGCACCGTCATCTTTCCTGTTCACCGCGGGCAGCATCGAGGGTCAGAGCTGGAAGGCCCAGAGCCAGCGCTGCTTACCGCCTTCCGCTGCCGTCACTTGGCCCTGCCGACCTTGCGCTGGGCAATCGACGGGATTGGAACAGCGCGTTCTCTGGCTTTGTGGATGCGCGGAACGTCCGCTTTCGGCGGCTGGCCGAGGCGCCGCGATGCGAACAAACGCCTGACAAACTTCCACCGATGCCTTTCTTGATCTCTTTTCTGGCATACACCCATCAGCTCCTGGATTCGGCGCCCAAGTTTTTCAGCACTGCCAGCAATCCCTTCAAGGTGGAAGCATTCCGAGCCTTTGCGTGACGGTCCTCATGCCATTGGAACTGACGATGCCGCCCCCTTCCACCCTCTCAGGACCTCGGTCCAGCTTTGGACCCGGCTACCGAGAGCGCGAGCACGCCATGATGAGGAACGGCACGCCACCGCAGCCTTTTCGGGAGCCGCCCGTGGGCTCTTACTATGCGCCGCATTTGTCCGCGAGCAACGGCGACTCTTGGCCACAACGTTCTCCCCGTTTTGACGATAGGGCCGGGCTATTACCTGGCGACGGCACTGCCCACCGTTCCTCAGACTCCAGGGCTGAGCGAGGCCCCACCGCCAGCTATGCATCTGCGTACCCCAGCGCGGGCACCACCAGCAAAGCAGACGAAAGGCTGCCGCCTGTCTCGGCGATCGATCCTGCGCTCGCAGACTCGCACAAGCCCGCGCCCAGCGTGGATGTCCACGGTCGGCGATTGTCGTCGCGCTCGCAAGCGTCGCAAGAGCAAATCCGCGCCGAAGGCAACTCAAACCACTCGAGAAGCTATTCAGCCCGAGAAAGCGCTGCGCTGCGAGGAGTAGACAGGCTGCAGCTGCGCGGAGCGCAGCCGGGATCGAGCTCATCGTCGGCGGACTGGGACTCGACATCGGAGAGGGGTAGCCCTTCGCTTGCGCCCGGGCGACCCTATGGAACGGCCGAGGAACCTCGCAATTACCCGAATCAAACAAACGCAACCTATGTGCCCCGCCGTACTTCTGGAGGCAAGGCTGCCCATCCTTACGCCTACGAGGAGGAATACTCGCCCGCCCCGGCACACGGATCCGTCCCCCCTCTTCCGCTGGGCGCGCGTCGAATGTTGGACGTGCGCGCCTATACGGAGGCATCGTACGATGGAGAACCCAGACTGCCCATGCGCCGCGGCGAGAGCCCGCCTCCACCGCCTCCCCCCTCGCGTCCCTTGAAACGGAAACCCTCCTTCAGCGAGGGCCCGTTACCCCCTCGTCGACCCATTTATGATCCGACTGCGCCGGGATCGAGGGAGCGAGACGACGAGCGTCTGCAGAGGGAGTACTACTACGAACGTGGAGCGCAACCGCGGCCGTACCCTCGGCCGGTTGAGCCTCTTGCTGCAGAGCGTGGGACCGGCGGATCGTATCCCCCTCCCTACGAGGCACCTTACCCGGGTGCACCGTCTCGGTACGCCGGAGAGGCTGCGGACGTTCGCTACTCGCCTCGCCATCGCCCTCGGTCTCCTCTGCCGCTGCCGGCGCAGGAAGCTTACAGGAGCAATCGCTACGGACATCACTACGACGGTCAAGCTCCCTCTGGACCCGGCGGCTCTGGTGGGTACGTGGAAAGGCGCACCGGGGGCCGCTATAGCCCCACCGCTTCGCCCTCATATACCCACCGCGCATCCAGCGGTTCATCACAGCCGCCTGGGGGACCCCCTCCTCCCCCTCCTCCAGGCGCGGACTACTACCCGACAAGCCAACGCGGATCTGCCGTCCGACATCGCTCTCCTTCTTTTACCTCTGAAGGGCGGCCACATCTCCCGCATCCGTCGCTGCCTTCGACGGTGACCAACTCCCGGGGTCGGAGGGGCCGGGGCTCGCCGCCCGTCGAGATGATAATACGACGCACGCCGAGTCCTGGGCTTCCCACGCTCTCCAATGAGCCGTTTTATCCCGATCGTCGCTTCTACTACCCTCGTGATCGGATCCAGGACGTTGATATCGACGAATACTACAACGAAGGGCCCGGTCGTTCGAGGGCCGCCGGCCACCCTCCGCACTATGCGCCCCCGCCTCCGCATGCTCCGCAAGACCCTTACGGACCTTCGCCAACAACTTCCTTCTTGCCTCCGCCGGTTTCGCTGGGGGCGCACATTCCGCCTTCGAGGAACCATCCTGTCGTGATCCCACTTGTTGTACCTCCGCCGGCGCCTCCGGGTCACCCAGGCCATCCCTCGCTCCGGCACCACGATCCGCGGCACCTTGTTCACGGCCACGAGTACGATTCGCGCCACGATCTAGCGCCACCCAGTCGATCGCACGCCGTGGTGGGCATCCCTCCGCCGCACGTGCCTCCGGGACCGTCGACGGGCATCGCGCCGCCACCGCGGCGGAGGGGCAAGCTGCCTAAACCGGTGACCGACCTGCTCAAGTCGTGGCTGCTCGACCACGCCAGCCATCCCTACCCGACCGAGGACGAGAAGCGATCGCTGTGCAGCATGACCGGTCTCACGTTGCAGCAGGTGTCGAACTGGTTCATCAATGCTCGGCGGAGGATCCTGTTGCCTGGAAGCGGCGGCTCGTCGGGTGGCGGTGCCACGGCGGAGCAGGTGCAGGCAGCATTTAGCCAGGATTCGCCTAGCCCTCCGGGAAGCGATGCTTGAGAAGGTGGGTGTGCATGACAACACACGTAGTGGATTTCTTGTTCCGATGAGAGTTGGCTCCAAGTTGTGTCTGGTGTGCGGCCGTTGGCAGCCGCGTCGATCTTTGTACACGCAACGACGCCTAGCCCCTTAGCCTCTTGTTTTTATGCGCTTGCTATGTTGCGGGGATGGCCTTGATATTTTGCGATGTATCACAGCCTTATTGTGTGTGTGTGGTGCTGGGTGGCTTTTTGAGGGTTTACGTTGCGGGTTTATAGTATTTTTGTGCGGTACGAGGCCCAGCTACGTTGCCGGACCCAGTGGAGGCTTGTACGAGGTGGTTGCAGTTGCTGGGTTGTAGCGTATGTTTTTGTTTGTTGTATGCCGAGCGATGCTGTTGTTGTCCCGCTACGGGAATGGTGCTGGTCTGCTGTGCAATGCCGATACCCTATTGCTTACCTTTGCTTTGTTGGTATGTGATGCGGAAGGTTAGGTGGAGGAAAGAAGGTGTGGGTGCGATGCCGAGGCAGAGGTAGGTTTCAGAGAGGGGAGAGTGTTGAGGGGAAAAAAGAAGTGGAGCATAGGCGGTTCGAACGCCTGACATTTTCGATCAACGAAGTCCCGGCGTGGCAGGCAATTGCAAACGAAACACTCTACCACTGAGCTAATACCCCGGTTGTTGCGGTGGGCAGGAGGATACATAATCATATATATTGCAAGACAGTGTAAGGCTTGCAAGTTGGTGAGTGACGCCCGCGCCGCCTAAGTGCGGAGAAAAAGGCTGGGATGGAAAATGACGCCGGTTGGTTTTTTGATTAATTTTTTTTGTTGAAATTTTTGAGTTTTTCGTTTTGAATTTTTTTTTTTTTGAATTGAATTGAATTTGTTTTACGTGGGTTAGGGTTAGGGTTAGGGTTAGGGTTAGGGTTAGGGTGGGCGTGGGCGTGGGCGTTGGCGTGGGCAACAGGCGGCTGGCCAGGGTGGCCACCAACGAGTAAGCACAAGAATCTTGGATGTGAATCGACAAACACGCACCCACATCCGCCATCCAGCTCACGGTCGCCTTTACCACCGCCACCACCACCACCATCACCACCATCACCACCGCCACCATCACCACCATCACCACCGCCACCATCGCCATCCCCCGCACTCGCACGTCCATCGCTCAGCGCACCCCAAACCGCCGCTAGGCCGTATCTCTGACGGCGTACACACATCCGCCGCCCGCAACCCCACCGCAATACGCCCACCATGCCCCTCTCATTACCATCCACCCGCTACATTGCGCCCTTTGCCCTGCTCGCTCTACTCCTCTCCACCCTCGCCCTCGCCGACATTATCCCCACCACCGCCAACTCCCTCCTCTCCTCCTCCTCCTCCTCCTCCTCCTCCACTCGCCCTTCCAAGCGCCAAGAATGGAGCAGCATCATGGGTTGGGTCTCGATAGCATGCTGGGTAATCGTCTACACACCGTGAGCCTCTTGCCCGCTCCTCTTTCCTTCCTCTTTTCCGCTAAATCTCCCCTCTTTGCTCCAAACTCCCTTTTCCCTGTGGGGAGGTTTCTTACACCCAACCTAGGTCTTGCCCTCCTTTAGTCAGATGCACCAGAACTACGTATCCAAGAGCGCAGACGGCCTCAGCATCACCTTTATCGTCATCTGGCTTGCCGGCGATGCCCTCAACGCCGCAGGCGCCCTCGTCCAGCGTCTCTTGTGGACCATGGTGCGTCTTTGCCATCCCTGACCGCCCCTCCCTTCGCCCCCTCTCACCTTCCTCCACCACACAACACTAACTCCACCCGACCCATCCCCCTTTGCCCCCCCGACACCGCGCAGATCATCCTCGCCCTCTACTACTGCGGATGCGACTGCGTCCTCATCTTCCAGTACTGGTACTACTCCAAGTACTACCACCAGGGCGTGCCCATCTCGACGCTCTCTGCCTCGGTCGAGGCCAACGAGCGCACGCCGCTCGTCGCCGACGGCGCCGTGGTGGAGGATGACCTGGACCAAGATACATCCAAGTCGGAGTCGGATGGGTGGAAGCGCGAGCTGGCGCTCTACACGCTCGCCCTCGCCCTCGTCATCGCTACGGGCGTCGCCGCCTGGTGGATCGCCGAACGTTCCCAGTGGGACAATGACGGCAGTCACCACGACAAGGACCACCACGGCGGCAAAAAGGAAAAGTCGCAGTGGAGGTGGGATGCCCAGGCGTACGGATGGGCTAGCGCCATTCTCTACCGTACGTTGTCCTCCCTCGCCCCCTCCTTTTGCCTCCTCTTGTTTTTCTGATTCCTCCCTTTTGCTTGACGCAATCCTGACGTTTCCCCTCTTTGCCCCTTTACTTTTGTGCTACTGTGGACCGGACATCGTCGGGGCACAACAGTATCGAGCCGCTTCCCGCAGATCCTCAAGAACCGCATCACAAAGTGCGAGGGTCTCTCGCTGGCCCTCTTCGTGTTTGCGGTAGCGGGCAACGTGACGTACGTCGCCTCGATCTTGCTCCAGTCCACCGAGCCTGAGTACCTGTTAGAGAGCTCGAGCTGGCTCGTCGGAAGCCTTGGTACGTTGTCCTCGTCTTTCCCCTTGTTTCTATTGCTCGTCTGTTGCCTTTTCTTTTCGCTGTTCCACCTTGGACCCGCTCCTGACGCTGTCCTGCTGCTGCCCCGCTTCGAACAGGTACGATCCTGCTCGACTTTATCGTCCTCGGTCAATTTGTCGCCTACCGGTCGGCAAGAAAGGAGATCCACAGGCTGCGGAGAGCTTCGATCTCGGCTGCTCAGTCCGAGTCTCGCTAGAGCTCCCACTTGCTTTCCTCGCACTTCTCGGGCGTTCTTTTACATTTTGTTTTACTGGTAGATCGCACCGCCCTTTGGGGTCGCTAGATGGTAGAAGAAGCATTCTGTCTGTATAGTGTGTGTATGGTTCGGTGGTGGGATGGGTGGGGACCGTGAGGTGTGAGGTGAGATGCCATGGGATGGTGGCGGTTGCGGTTGCGTAGGGGAGCTAACACGAAGCCTCACCGTGGAGAGGAGCGAAAAGCGCGGCGCGAGTCTCAGTGTTCCACCCAATAGGTGGCGAGTGGGTCAGTTCCACCATGTGTCAGTCTCTGGGAAGGTCAGGTCGGTTTTCTTTTGAGACAAAGACTGGAGAGTTATTTTCGACTAGATATTTGACCCAGCCTGCTAAGGTCACTAAACATGCCTTGGCCACACCACCAAGGCGAAGCTGGTGTATCTTTGGCGAAACCAAACTACTTTGTTAGCGCAACTACTGGGTCAAAGACCTTGGTGCAATTGGCGTAGTGCCCTCCAAAGTATAATTTTCCTGCTGTGAGTCTTGTCGTAGCCCCCCGCAAAAGAACAGGCTGCATCTTACTTGCTGAGAAGGCGGAACGCACACACACACCGCCCCACTGACAGACTGTGACTCTGAACCACATCTCTGTATGTGTCTGAATTTTCAATTTTCTCTTCAAAGCTAGAGAGAAAGCGAAGCGAAAGGGGGTTCGGGGGATGGTCGACGAGGTTCATCGGATCGTTGCACACGTCGTCGTCATCGTCCTCATCGTTATTCCGACATCCATCTCTGACTCATGACTGAGGCACGCTGGTGCGGTACGTGGCGGTGAGCGCCAAAGAAAGAGGGTGGGTGGGCGGCTTAGACGACGGTGCCAAGGTCTTCGTCGCTGACGCCGACCGGGAGATGGCTAGGGTCGAGGAGCTTCTCCCTCGGCCAGTGGTCGGTGACGAGCTCCTTGGCCGCCGCCTTGGTCGTCGTGACATTCATCTTGGCCGTCGCAGAGTCCTGCACCGCATCGGACCAGTACCGCGCGGCGGCGCGGATCTCGCGCGGCACGCGGCTCGGCAGCACCAGCACGTGCGTCGCCGGTCGTCCCGCACCTTGGCCAGCCGCCTTGTTGTGCTGCAGGTGCTCGGCCAGGCGGTCGGCCAGCAGGCAGCCCGCCAGGATCTTGACACGCTGGCCGCGTGCATGCTGCCCGACGATGACAAATAGCTCTCGACCAAACAGGTTGAGCAGCGACACCTCGCGCTGGCGCTGCGGTGAGAGGAGGTCCATCTGCCCAAAGCAATCCGGCTCGATCGCCGGGTGCAGCGTCAGCGAACCCTGCTCCAGCCCTAGATCAAACAGCTGCACCGAGGCCGTCGACGCGGTCTGCGCCGCCGTAGGGTAGAGGCGGTGGTACCAGGCGGAGGCGTACGCCTCCTTCTTGTCAAGGAGATCCCAGAAAAAGGCCTCCTCTTGGCCCTCTTCGTTCTCCGATACCTCGCCGCCGCTTTCGCCCGTTGCGGCCGTCTGCAGCGCGATGGCAAACTGCCTCGCAGCCTCGCGCATCGCCGGACTCGATCCTCGACCGTGCCAGACGAGGCTCGATCCTAGAATAGAAGCGACAAAGCTATAACCCGAGCAGAGATTGGACGTCGTCTGTAGGGGGATGCACCCAGCAAAGCACAAGTAGCCTACCGGTCAGATTTGCGCTTCGCTCTTGTTCCTCCTCTCTCTTCCCGTATCCCGGGCCCCGTTGGCGTGCAACTCACCAAATCCACCTGTGTGATAGTCATTTGACCTGCATCGGAGCCGGCAGCGATCGCGCTGCGAACGCTATATAAGCCGGTGCCGTTGCCCTCGAAACGCGCGCGGCTGCCCTGCCTGGACACGGCCCAACGCCCGCCAAGGCTGTCAATCAGGTCGACGTCTTCGAAGCCCGCCGGCACAAACGTTGGCTGGACGCCGTACCGCTTGGCCAGCTCTTCGGCGCGCCTCATCACCTCGCTTCCAACATCGGCCGAGAGCTCCTGCTGCAGCGGATGGATCGGTGAACGAAGGCCGAGGCGGATCCACACCCTATTCTCCATCAGTCCGCTCGCGGCCTTGTACCGATGAACGATGGCCAGCGTTTCGTCGTTGTAGCAGAGCTGCTTCTCGGAGATGCCTCCCGGAGCGCTTGGGGTATGCTCGATCGTCTTGGTCGTGCCGTCGGGACGGATGCTGATGACTTCGATCGAGACCGTCTTAGGCTTGACGCCTCCCTTGGCCTGCCGAGAAGACGAAGAGCCCTTGTACGCCAGAATGGCCCCAGCGTCGACGGAGCTCGCCTTGAGTGCCTGTTCGGCTTTGAAGGCTACGATCGCGCCGTCCTCGGACGGCCGAGCGGGGGCGGCAATGCTGGGTCCTTTTCCGCTCCGTGTGATCGCCTTGAGCGGAGACGGGCTTCGCTTCTGTTGCTGCTGCTGCTGTTGCTGTTGCTGCCGCGCTAGCTCATTCTCCTTTGCCTCCTGCTCCCGGTCTAGCTGCTCGAGGCGGCCCTCGAGCACCTGCCTGGCCCCTTCGACGATGATTACGTGCTCGACCTTGTGGATCTCCTCTTCCAGCTTGGCCAGGTCCCAGCTCGGTCGGATGACGACCTCGCGCACAATCAAGGGGCGGCCGCGGTCGACGTCGGCGACAACTTCGTGGACCATGCATCCAGTACGGTCGACCAGGCCCTGCTGGTAGGCCTCGAAGGCTCGCGGGATGGCGTTGGCACCGTCAAAGGCGCCGGGCAGCGCTGGGTGGAGGTTGATGATGGGGACCGCCTTCGAGGGGCGCGCGCCGATGGTGAGAGTCGACTCGGGCAGCGACGTCTTGTGGCCGAGCGCGTGGAGGAAGCCCTCCGAGACGATGTGCATGAATCCGGCGAGGACGATGAGGTCCGGGGGCGTGCCCTTGCCCTCCGGCTCGGGCCCGTCGAGCACCGCCCTGGCGAGGACGCGGTCGTACTCCTCTCGCGTGCCTGACGGGTTGCGGTTCTGCCAGGTCTTGAGCGCGAGCACCTTGGTCGGGATCGGCGGGTTGGACTCGCTGGCGCGCGTGAGGCCGTAAGCAGCCTTGCGGTTGGAGAGCACAAACGAAATCTGCGCGTTGGGAATGACGGGAATCCCCGGAGGCGGGTTGATGAGCGTCGCATCGATCAGCGACTGGAGGTTGGACCCGGAGCCGGAGATCAGCACGTGGATGCGCTTGCCGCGCGTCGAGCGGGGCGGCTTGGTGGGAGGCGGCGCAGCGGCGGGCTCTGTCGCCTTCTTGTCGACGAGCGAAGCGCTCTGCGCCGACGAGCTCGGCGAGGGGACGGCGGCGGTTGTCGAGCCAAAGGACGCCTTGACCGGGCTCCTGGGAGCGGCGGTCACTGCAAACGAGCCCTTGGTAGGGCTCGAGGGAATCGCGGCCGCGCTGGTGGCCTCAAACTTGGATGCCAGCGCCTGCGTCTTGCTCGGGCTCGTAGGCGTGCTGAAGCCAGAGGCCAACTTCCTTGGGCTGCTTGGTGCGGCAAACGAGGTGCCGCCGGTACCGGCTGCGCTTTGGCTCGACGCCGTGCCGATCTGCAACGAGGGCTTGGCGGTCGTGGTGGTCGTAGAGGCCGCCGCTCTCCTGGTAGGGCCCCGAACGCGGCCCTTGGTCAAGGGCTGCAACACATCGTCCTGCTTTGCGTGACCGATGACCTCCTCCTTGGTCGGAGACGTGGCGGCGGCGCTGAAACGCTTAAAGGGGCTCGTCTCGGCTCCCATTCCTGGCAGACGGACGGGCGAAGGACGGATGTCGACCTCGTCATCTGCGATGCGCTTCGACGGCGATGTACCGTAGCCCGAAGCGGCCGACGAAGCTTTGGGCGGGGACCTGCCAGCCATACCCGGCAGTGCATTGCCAAACTTGCTCGGGGACCATGGCCCCACCTTCTTCTCCTCAAACGTTGGCGTCGAGACGTTGGAGCCGCCAGAGGCGCTGGCGGGCCACCGGTCGCGGACACCGCCACCACCTAGCGCGCTGCCGCCGTACCTGCTGAGACCCGAGGTGACACCGCTCACCGTCGATGCTTCGCTCTCCTTCTGCGCCTGCACATCGCGCTCCCGGGCCTCACGGATGCGCTGACCGACCATCTTTTTGGCGCTCAGGCGGGTCAGCGAAGCGGTCGGATTGCGATCGGCGCCCGCCGCGTTCTGGAGGCTGGGGTGGGTCGCGGAATGGGCGAGCGGAGCCGAAGAGAAGCTGGCCGAGCGCTGGCTGTCCTGGACGACGGGCGAAGCCGGGTTGGAGGCGCCGCCCTTGGCAACGGGTAGCGTCGACGACTTCCAGCTCGGCGCGGCGCGGTTGGCGCCGAGGGCGGGCGAAGCGGTGAGCGTCTTGGCGAGGGGCACGTCCTCGGCTTTCAAGGGACTGGTGGTGGCGTCCTTGCGAGGCGAGGTGTAGCTGCTCTCGCCAGACGGTGCCCAGCGATTTGCGCCGGCGGCGAGGGCGGGGATGGGCGTGGCGAACGACGCCTTGGCCGGCGACGAGGGTGCGTATCCACTGGCCGCCTTGAAAGGCGAGCGCGGACGCGGGAACTCGTCCGGCGAGGCCATGACGGGCGACCTCTCCCACGGCTTCACCGGGCTAGGCGGCCGCGGGACGAGGGAGGCGTTTTCGGCATTCTGCCTCTCGATGAGGTCCATATAGGCCTTGCGAGGCGACGTGGCCAGGCCAACGGAGGGCGAAGGGGGCGCCGTCGTGACGTCGCGATCGGTGCGGTACGAGTTGGAGCGCGAGCGGCTGAGGTAGCTCGTGTATTTGGCCGGACTCGTCGAGCTCGTCGAGGCGTCGGCGCTGCCGCTGCTGCAAGCGTCCTTGGGCAGCACGGGCACGCTCATCCTCTTGCCGGCACGTTCCTCGAGGAAGCTCGCCAGCGGCCGTGCGCCTCCAGTGCCCGAGGCGAGGCCGGGTAGCGCGTTCCATCGGCTCTCGTGGATCTCGGCGGCCTCGGGAGGGGTGCTCTTGCCGTCGCCGACGGGCTTGGTGAGTCGAGGGCCCGACGCCCTGCCCCCCATAAAGTTGGCCAGCGACACGGGCGCATCCGATGTCTTGGGTCCAGCCGCAACGCCGGTGGGGCCATACTGGCCTCCGTAGCGCTCGAGGAGCGAGTTAGCCCTGCGCACCTTGGGGATGGCGGGGCCGGATGCGCCGATGGACGGCGAGGCGTGCTCGGTCCGCGACGGCGGGGGTCCTGCACCGGCCATGGTAGTATGGACGCTGACAAACGAGCGCGAGGGCGATGTCGGAGGAAGTTCCGATACGGGCGACGAGAGGGGCGAATCGGTGATGCCGCGGATGCCGGAAGAGCTGAGGCGGTTCCTCCGTCGCTGACGCTCCTGTCGCTGCCGCTGAAAGTCCTGTTCTAGGTCCGATGCGCTCGAGAGGGGTGCGTTGGCAAGCTGCGAGCGGACGGGCGACGATGATGGGGCGGGGTAATACGAGGACGAGGTAGAGTGGTTGGAAGTGATGGAGTGGGTGCGCTGCCGAACCTGATGGACCCAGGAGGCGAGCTCCGACGTCGGGGGCGTGGTAGAGGGTAGAGGGTCGGCGGGAAACGATGGTGCGGGCAGCGAGGAAGAAGCGGGGTCCATGGTTGTGCCTTTGGAATTTTGGCGTGGCTGCTTGCTTCTGCGTCCAGTGGGCTGGGCCGCAGGCCTCGCTGACTGGAGCGAGCTGTGTCGGAGGCGGGTGGATGTGGGTTGTGCCTTGCAAGGGCAACGTACAGCCAAAAGAGACGAGGCGACCAACCGAGATCGACCGAGAGAGAAAAGAGGGGGAAAAAAAAAAAAAAAA
>JALNIF010002928.1:0-14959 GCA_026284005.1 Thecaphora frezii | reverse complement strand
CCCGTACCGCGCTTACTGGTCCCGAGTGGATCTGGGAGAGGTGCTGTGCCACCTGAACCGCGTCTGTGAGTCGAGGGTTGATTGTCGAGAAGAGGAATGAGGAAAAGGTATTAGTATCGCGGGAATGGGAAGTGGATTGGGGCAAGCAGAAAAAAGGGCAAAGAGGAAGAGCGGACGGGTCGCGGCAGGAGAGGAACGACGTACCGGTTCGCGTGTCCCAGATGGCAGCGCTGCGGTCCATGTGTCCCGTGATAAGGACGGCAGAGCCCAATCCGCCCAGAGGAGCAAGCTGGTCCATGCACAGAATCACCTTGTCCGACGTCTACAGCATCCAACGGCCAAAGTCACAGCGCAGAGCCAACGAGAAAACTGTCAGTGGGCGTCTCTTTCCGATGCTGCAACAGGACGGTTCCCTCTCGCTCGCATGGACGCGGCCGAGACTCACCTTGGTGCTAGTGTTGACACCGCCGACGCCAAAGTCCCAGCTCTTGACGCTGCCGTCCCATCCGGAGCTCCAACCGCTGTTGGGATCCTTGGCCGCGGCACCGGCGCCCTTCTTGGCAAAGAGGGCCTGCGACACGCGCGCATTGGTGCCGGGCACGATGCCTGCAGCGTTCTTGGCGGTGGCGAGCGCCACCGACGCGGCGGGCGCCGTGTGCCAAACGGTCATGACGGGTTCCTTTCGCAGCCGATCGCGCGTCGCCGCCTGCTTCTTGGCGCCCGCCTTGAGCTTTCTCCTCTTGCGCCTCTGGGCACCCGGATCGTCGGCGTCATCGGCTCCCTCGCCGTCGTCCTGCTCGTCGTCCTCCATCTCCTCCTCGGACGAGGCGTCGGCCTCGGCGTCGGCCGACTCGACCAGCTCGTCGTCCCACAGCGCAATCGCACCGTCCCAGGCGGCCGACATGACGTGCGAGGTGCCTGAAAACGTGCCCGCCGTCACGTCGAGCGAAGAGACGGGCTGCGTGTGAAACTCGCCGTTCCACTTCTTGTGCGGTCGCGCACCTGCCGCCGCCGACGAGGCGCCGTCTGCGAGCGCGGCGATCGCAGGATCAGAGGGGAGCGAGACGTTCCACATGCGCACGACGCCGTCCATGCCTCCCGTCACGATGGCCCGGCTCGTCGAGGCCGAGGCGGGCCCAGAGAAGGATGAGGACGAGGGCACCCATCGCGCGTCGGTGAGCGAGGGGTTGTTGGAGCCGACGCGGATGGTGGAGAAGGTGAGGATGGCCTGCGACGCGTTAGCGGCCGAGAAGACGCGGACGCTGCCGTCGTAGCTCGATGTCAAGAAGGTGCTGCGGTCGGTTGACGAGGAAGGGAGCAGGGGCAAAGGTGAGATTGGGGAGGGCATCAGTACTGGTGTGAGAACCACAGGAGTCTAGCGATGATTGGAGAGAAGGGGGTGGAGAGGAAGAAAATGACGGAGGCCATGCGGCCGTCACTCACCCGTCGTTGGAGGCATCGACGCTCGCGACCCAGTCGTCCTGCTCAAACGCGCTAACATAGGTCGGGGGCAGGGTGCTCCTAACATATTCGATGTGGAGGGTCGATTCGCTCGTCTGCCCCGCCGATTCGAGGTAGGCCTCGAGGCTGGCGCGAAGAAGCTGTCCGTCTACGATAAAGTCAAACGGGATGGAGCGCGAGGTGGTGGCGTTGCCGTCATTGCTGTCGTCGTCTGCGAGGGCGTGCGGCGACGTGGACTGGAGCAGCTTGTTTACAAGCGTCGAGAGGTGCGTGCGTCGCCAGTCGGTAGGGACGATGTAGGGTCCGCTGGGGATGGAAAGACTGGAGAGAGACGTAGTCAGAACCACGGGCACCGTCTTGGCGGGCCCTGACTGGGACGGGGCTGAAGCCGAGGCGTCCATCGTCGAGGCTGGGTTCGGGAAACGCAGATGGGCGGGCAGGCGGCGGTCGGATGGCTGCGGCGGCGGTCTGCGCGATTAGGCTGGGCGACAAAAGAGGCTGAAGAGTCGCAAGAGACGGCAAGGTAGAGAAGGTGGGGAAACGGATGGCGATGCAAACCCGAGGTGCGCAGGGAACAGTGACGAATGGTGGAGTAAAGATGGTTGCTTTCCACACATGCATCGAGGATGTTGCAACACACCGACTCTGGCCTTTTCTTTTTTTTTCTTTTCTTTTTTCCCAATTTTTCCCCTCTTCATGAATGCGAAGAAACGGGGAGGGGAAAAAAGTTGGAAATTCCACATTTTCCGCCGCGTCAGCCAAACGGCCGATACGCAGCCATCGCTTTTCGGGAAGCGGACAGGCGTCGTCCGATTCCCGCATACAAAGCGTGGCAGAGCACAGACCCGCTGTCTTGTTTGCTTGCAGCTCATCCTCTGACTCAAGTCCCCCCGCTCCTCGTACCATCCGTCCTGCCAGCACGCCGAAAATTCGTGGTTGCCTGCGATGATGACCTTGGTCGGATGGGGCAGCGTCCTGGAAACATCGAGGTCGAGGTACCGGAGAGCAATCAGGATCGAACAGCTGAAAAAAACCCCATCTGCGAGGAAGAATCAAAGGGCAAAGGGAGGCGAGGAAACAACGGCTTCTCACCTGATCCACTCAATTTGTTTGCGCACCTCGTCGTCGCCTCCGAGCTCCGTCAAGTCGCCAGCATGAAGAAGCGCGTCCTAACCTCCAGCCCCCGCCACCGCAAGGCGTCGCCCCAGCTCATCTACTGTCAGTCACCTCTCGGAATCATCGCGGACAGTATCCCAGGGAAATAATCGTGAAGGAGGAACAGATCTCTCTCACACCATCGGGCACGTCTTCCGGCTCAGTCGAGTGCCTATCTACCAGAATCACAAAGCGTACGTGCGCCTCGCTCGTACGCGCCGGTGGCGAGGTGGCATCGTAAGTTGTCCAGTAGACGGTGCGCTGCGGGCTGGATGTCGTCATGTCGCCGAGGCATCTGCCGCTCGAATGTTAGAGGGTCGTGGGGAAGGGCGAGGTCACGGGGCGGCAACCGTGGTTGCGAGCACGGCAGAAGCAGTTGAGCGGGCACGGTCAGGTATCAGCCGCCTCGGATCGACGCGTGTCGACCCCATCCAGCAGCTAGCAGATGGCCCATGCGAGCTCCACACCGCCGCAGCGGAAGCCGCAACCACGCGTCTGTAAGAGAATTAAGTGGACTATCGTTGACGTTCAAAAACTCGATCCCGAGCGCCCAACACCTAAACATCACGTCCAGGGGCTTTGGGATCGCTTCGGAAGTCAACTCGGCAGGGCTGCTCTGCCAAATTTTTGCAATTTTCCGTCTTGCTGTTGTACAGGTTGCGAGCGTGCTATGCTAGAGTAGGGTAACGGGATCGTATGCCGAGAAGGACAAAGAGATAAAGAGGTCATGAATGCGGTGACTAAAAGGGATGGGTGGACGGAGCGCTTTCGCTGCCTCCCGTCGGCTCGCAGCGGAGGCGATGGGGACGAGGATAGAGCTAAGAGGGATGAAGAGATGGAAGCAGGATGGTCGTCCAAGACCGGCATGGTGGTACAGCGTTTGCAAGGAAGGCGCCCGGCTACGAGCGCGGTCGCTGCGATGTGATGTGGTTGCGGGGCATAAAGATGCTCGACATGGCGGCAGCCGAAGCCGAGGGTAGAGCAGAGTTGGCGGTGGAAGACGACGACGACGATGAGGGACGCGATTGCCGATCCGCTGAGACTGCTTCGAATGGTGGGCGTCGCGCCGGAGAAGGTGGTATCAGGGAGCCGGCCTCGGCCGCCGTCCGACGAAGCGCGGATCTCTGGTCCGGAATGGACGGCGTCCGCAAGGAGCCGCCCGTGGCAGGCCTGTTGATGCCGAGATTAGGATCCGGCCGGACCGCCGAACGTCGCGACGGCGCATCGTCTGAGCTCGACTCGCTGGTAGCGGTCGGCGCCGCGATGCGGGCCATCTTGGACGTAGTTATTGTTACGCCCGAGTGGCTTCGCTTGGTGCCCTTAGTCGGGCTGTCTGACGAAGCGTTCAAAGATGTGCTACTGGTTCGGCTGGTGCCGAAAAAGTCGATAGTGCGCCGCCCACTCCCATTCCCGCTGTTGCTGCTGCTGGCGTTGCTGCTGTTGCTGGATCGTGCAGCCGTGCTCGGCGCCTTCGTGGGCGCGGGTGACGCGTTGGCCGTTGCGGAGCCCTGTCTGCTGACCTGAGGCTTGGCGGCCGAGGTCGATTTTGGTGGTTCGGCTCGGGCTCTCTTCGATCCCCGCCGGTCTTCAGCTCGATCAACGTCAGAGTCTTCCGAATCACTGGTGCTGGCGTTCTTCTGGTTCCACTCGATCGCCTCCTTGAGGCGACTGCTCTGCCCTGATACCCGCTTGGGCGCCACCATCGGCCGCTGCGCAACCTGAGCGGGCTGTAGTATGCTTCCCACCGCCCTAGCACGTCCCACAGTCGTCGGTCGAAAAGCGTTGTTGCCGCCTCCGCCGGTGAGCCGCGCCGCCGCCGCCGAGCCGGATCGGGCTTTCATGATGAGGCTTTGCCCTTTTGTCCCCGGCGCTGTAGACGTTCCAAAAGCGCCCACCTTGCGGCCGCTCCTCGCCTTCATCAGCGGACGATCCGAGACGACCAGCTTCTTGGCGTCTTTTTCGGCGCGGTGGGATGCGTAGCGGTCCTTGATCCGCTGCTTGGCCTCCTCTTTTTGCTCTTCCAGCTCGCCCTTCTTCCTCTAGAGTCGTTCGGTAGCAGGAGGGGGGCCCGAATAGGGCAGGCACCGTGCGCGAGCCGCAAAGAGTCAGATTTTCGGTCCTTCGGTAAACGGACGATGTTTTGCTGCAGGCGGAGGACCAGCGTGCGACTTACAAGATAGGCTTTTCGCCAGCTGGAAGACTCCTTTTTGGTTCCGTCTTCGTACTTTTTGCGCAGATCGACAAAGTCGCGGAGGCAGTTGCGCTTCCAGATCTGATCAGTGTGCGCTTGGAGATGCTGCCAACGCGCCAGGGATTGGTAGAGCGGTGAGTGGTGAATCGCCATGCAGAGGCGCCTCGCGACGGAAGTCGGCCGCATCCATCGGAAGCACTCACCGGCGAAGCTTCTTCCAACATGATGAGCTGGTCCACCCGACACTGGTCGAGGATGTCCTTGGCGACCCGAAAGGGCATGTCACCCAGGTCCTGCACGGCTGCGATATCGGAGAAATGCATCGATTGTTGCATTTGGTCAGCCCAACGGTTGCAAGCCTTTCCGTGGCTCTGGTGCGAAAACTCACCATGAAGGTTACGCATGATGACTGGGAAACATGGGGCGAGGGAAAGGATTGCAGAGAGGCGACAACTGATTTAGCGCTACTGATCACGGGGTCCACGGTGAGGGGGTGCGGTGCGGTGCTGCAGGCGTACTCTTTTTGCACATGTTGGTAAGGGAGAGCTTGGCGTCCTTGCCGCCTCGCAGCGAAGTGTAGCCGTTCTTAGCCGCAAGCCGAGAGATGACGGCGGAATCGTCAACGACGGGGTCCCTGTGCTCCTCTGAGGAGCCGTACTCGGCAGCGCTGCCGTGACCGAGGGTCGAAGGCCCCATCATGCTGGGCGGCTCCGGCGAGCGCTGCCAGTCCTTCATCCTCGGTGCGCCAAAGGGTGGCCTGGTGATGGGATGGAGAAGGCGGACGTTGTTGTGTAGGCGTTGCTATGGGAAGGTCTGGGCGAGATGCGAAAGCACAGGGGCTCTCTCGTAGGAGGGGCCGGGCTAAGAAGGGAATTGAGCAGCAAGGACAACGGGCTGGAAGAGCGGAGGCAGGGGTGGTTCGATCCGGAAGGTGGGTGGTATGTTAGAGAGAGTGGAGTAGGGGAGCAGGGAAAGCTGAAGCAGTGCAAGGGAAGGCGGGGGAAGCGATCGAAGGAAGCCTAAACGAGGGGCAGAGAGGAGCAAGGGCGGGCAAGGGCGGATACGGAGGTGCGCTCGCGCCACGAGGTGAAAACGTGAGTGTAGGGTAGTGCTACGCTGCCACTCGCCGGCCGGTGGAGCGCAGCGGCCAAGGTAGCCGAGCAGGAGAAGCCGAGCTGCGGGGCGGGGTGGCTGTGGTGCGTTAAGAGTATGTGGATGGGGAGTATGTGTATGTGAGTAAGTTGGCGCTCGGTGGTTGGGGCGCAGGTGCGCTGGGTGCGTGCGGTTGCTAGGCAGGCGTGCGGTTAAGTGGTGCGGTGGTCCGACTCGCGAATCAAGTTGACGTTGTGGTGGCTGTAAAAGGTCGGAGATCACATAACTCACGAAAACCCATCCCAATACCACTCCTAAATACACAAGAAAAGAATTACCAATGTGAATCCTCAACCTGCAGCTCCCTTCTCACTTCACTAACAACTTGTTGCTCGCTCGCCCGTGCCAACACACACAGCGGCCTCATACGCACTCACACACACGTAGACACACGCACAGGGCCTAAAATCCAAACTACGCTTGCGCCGGGTCCCGCCTTGTCAAGTGGAGGGCTGAGCTCGCCTCGCCCGCTCCGCGCCTTGCTGCTTCTTGGCTTGCTGCCGCTACGCCAAGTCCGCAAAACCTTCCGACAACTTTATTTCGGCAGTCTCGGTTTCGGTATCGGTCCGCGCCCCTCGTTCCATGTATCGGTAGCTTGCCAAGATCCCACCCGTTTGTAAACTCACAGTTGAGCCTTCAGTTCGGTCCCTGTAGCCCTGCAGCACTCTACCAACCAAACCTTGAGCCTTCTCCACGCGCACGCTGCCTCTCGCGTGCACCAGGCCTTTGTCGAGGCCAAAAGCAGCGAGCCCACCCGCAGCGCCACAGCTTGCACGCAACACTCGCAGCGTCAACGCAGTACCCAGCTTTCCTCCTTCGCCGAGTCAGCAAGGGCAAGATAGAATCCACACCCGTCACAGCTACGTCCAGACCGTCTAGGTGCATGGGGTCGGGGATGTTGACTTCCCTATCCTTGATTCGTGAGTCCATGTTTGCGATGCGGGAAGGGACAGCGAGTGCGGTGGCAGAAGCCGTGGTGGTAGACTACTAGTACACAAAAGAAAGCACGCCGATGCAGCGGTAGGGACGGGAGAGGTTTTGCTGAGCAATGGGAGGGAGCGAGCATTGTGGGAGGGGGGGAGCGCATAGGGGAAAGGGGCTTAGGCGAGAAAGGACGATGGAAGATTGAACAGGCAGGCATGGAGGCAGGCTGGCGGGGTGGCTGGCGGGGTGGAGCCATGCCACCGAACGGCTCTCGCACCGCCGGCAAGCTTGCAGCTCCGAAGGGCCAGGATATGTATAGCCAGACTCCAAGCGGGATGTGTGGCAACGTGGGCCTGCATTGGCTACGCCGTCGCCTAGCGTGACTTCGGCGGCTTCCCCTCCATACCATCACAATATCTGGTTGCTGGACTCTCCGGTCTCCACCAGCCTCTGCCACTCCTTTCTCGAGGCGTGCATCATCTGCCGCACGTCCTTCCTCTGCATCGCCGCGTCGATCCAGCCGAGAAGTGCGTCGTCGTCTTCAGGCACAAAGTAGCCGCTCAGCGCGCCCAGGATCGTCTCGAAATCGGCCTGCGGCGACAGGATCTTGGCGCGGTGTGACCAGAGGATCGCTACGGCCACCAGATTGATGACGTCCTGCCCCTCGAGCAGCCACGCGTCCCAGATCCTCAGCTGCGTCTCGAACGGGACCGTGTTGGAGAAAAGCGTGATGTACCACTTGGTCGCAAACGCGCTCGTGACGACCATCTGCTCGTCCATCTTGGACGCGATCTCGGGCATGTACGTCTTGACCAGCTGGTTCTGCACGTAAAAGTTCTCCACCAACCCTGGGAATCCTGGGCTAAAGGTGCTGTGGAGCGAGTAGGTGTGGTGCAGCATCACCATCGCCGCATAGGCCTGATCCGGCGAGAAGTAGCACAGCAGAGTCGCGGCGATCGGACCCATCCCCTGGCAATAGCCGCAGTCGGGGCACAGCAGGCTGATGGCGTGGAGCACGTGGAAGAGGCTCCGCTGGCCCTGGCCGTACCTTGTGTGGAATTGGACGTGCCCGCCAATCGTACGCGGCACGTCGAGGTCGATCTGCACGTCGTGCGGGCTGGCGATCGGCAGCAGCGTGCTGAACCTCTTGCTGTGGTCCCGTCGCGTGCCGGTCGCTTGCAGCCGGCGCTCGTCGCGAGCACCGCTCTTGCTCTTCTGCCCCGAAGTCCGCCCCTCGACCGAGCCGGAGTGACGCAATATCAAGGCCGACCAGGCAGCCGCACGCCAAATGTCCGGAATCCCCTTGTAGATGCGCCGACGCAGCCGCTTGTCGACGCCGCGGACGAAGCCGTGCTCTATCGCATTGTGGCCTTCGTCGCGGTCGGTCACCTCGAGCATTTTGGACCACTTGACGATCCGCTCCTGCTCGCGGTTACGATGACGATGGTCGGCCGCCGCTCTCGCGTCTTGCGCGCGTCTCGCTTCCTGCTGCTTCCGGGAGCCCTCGGGGCCGTCGGAACTTTGAATACCCGATGAGAGATCGGCAGGTACCGGGTCCGTTGAGCTGGGCTGCTCTTTCTTCTTGCCGAGTCGCGGGAACGGAGCCGCAAAGACCGACCGCGGAAGGAGGATCGTTCGGTTGTGCGATGGGAGCGAATCACCCTCGAAGAAGAAGCCGTATCTGGCAAGAGGGAAGAGTACGGTGGAAAGCAAAGAGGCGGCCAAGATCAAAAGGCCATCGGAGAGGAGTGCAAAGGATGCAGAGGTGCAGAGGTGCAGAGGTGCAGAGGTGCAGCTGTCAGCGCGTCGCGGTCCATCGGGAAAGCCAGACGTGCCGATCCTGCACAGGCCGCGCCACTCACCGGTCCACCTTGCCCATCAGCTCTATTCGCTTCTCCTCCTCTGCCTCACGCTGTCGCTGCCACTCGGCACTGGTGAATCGGCCGGCCTCGCTGGCCGTGCTCTGCGTGCTCAAGGTGCCCTGTATTGGTCCGCGACCGGCAGACGGGCTCATGCCGCCGGGAGCTTCTAGCAGGTCGATGTGGAGCCGACCGTTCGAGCTGACGCTAGCGGCGCTGGGAGAGGCAGTGCCGCTCGGAGCGGGGTGGGGCCCGGGCTCCAGCAGTGATCTCGGCGAGTCTGTCGGGGTCCTGGGCAGCACGGACGCCTTGGCGTGGCCCTGCATCTCGGCGATATCTATGGCCGAGTGGGCCCGAAGGCGCCCTCCGTTGGACTCCACGGCGCCGTTGACGCTCGAAGGCGCGGTGACCGCCCTGGATCGCATGTAGGGCGAGACGTCCGAACCCTCCTCCCAGGCGGCGATCTTTGCCCTTTCGCGCGTGTACTCTTTGCCCTCGGTGAAGCCGTCGCCAGGCACGCCGGCGTGCGCAAAGTAAGCGTACGTCTTGCGGACAAAGTCGCCGTCGGTGTCGCCCGGCGTCTTCCAGCTCTCTGACTCGCTCCGGCTCGGTGGCTGGCTCGCCAGCCGAGCTGCGAGCAGCAACGGTGCCGGCGTTTCGGCGGCATCACCAGCGACGTTTGGCTCCGGCGACAGCGTCGAAGTGTGCGGCCTGGCAGGCCTTGGTAGCTTTCGCGCGGAGGGGGCAGGCTTCTCGTGCGTGTTCGGAGCGGCATCGGGAGCGGTAAGGGGGCGCGACATGTAGCGCAGCGACGTCTTGGACATTTTTGGGCTCGCAAAGGCGTTGCCGCTGGTGCCATGGTTGCTCCCCAGCCGCAGCATTCTGTCGGGCGGGTGGTTGAGGTCCTCAAAGGATCGTGAGAGGGCAGAGGAGGATCGGACGGGCAGCTGGGAGCAGGTCGACGAGGATCGGCTGGGCAGCTGCAGCTGACGGAGGTGACTTCCCGCCGAGCTGGGGGACCGTTGGGCGGATCCGGGCCTGCTGCTGTTGGAGAGGCGCGACGACGCTCTCGCAGCCAGGAAGAGCGGCTTGAGGCGCTGTTGCTGTCGTTCGCCAACGGGGGATTCGACGGGCGACGAAGGATGTGGTGGGACGACGGCGCCCGGTACCTCGAGCGGGACAAGTGGTGGCTGCTCCGAAGGGAAGGCGACCTCGGTCTGGAACTCGGCAAGACCGGGATGGAGCGGGCCCTTTTTCCTGGGCTCGCTCCAGCTCTCGAGGTAGGGCGAGGGGTGCGGCGAGGAGAGGGGCGAGGGCACGCGCGATCCGACCCAGAGGTTAGGTGAGGGCACGTGGCGACCCGGGAAGAAGGCGGCGTCGTGAGGGAGGATGATGGACGGGGTGGTGGGCGAAGGATCGCTATCGCTGCCGCTGCCGCGAATGTCCGAAGAGGCTGGGTCACTCGAGGTGAAGGCTTGGCTGGAAGAGGCGTTGGAGACGGGTCGTGGCAGGGGGGTACGGGGAGCGAATGAGGACGAGGAGCGATACTGCAGCAGGCTCATGACCCACGTCGCGGTCGAACCGCGCCCCACAGGCCCTCGTCGCTCTCGGGCCCCTCTGCCACGGTAACCGGGCCTTTAGCAGCGGATGCGGGGTCGGAACGACATGGAGGAGTGAGGAGTAAAGGGCGGCGAGGGCACGCTCGGGCGTATGGAAGGGGAGCGGAACGGGAGCGGGGGTATGGAAGAGAGCGTCGAGAGCGGGTGCCGCGCGCACCGAGGGAAGGGAAAGGGTAATGAGGGAATGAAGACGGCCGCGGCGTGGATGTAGCAGAGAGACGGGATTAGATGGAGGGAGCGGGCAGAGGGGAGGAAGGGGACCAAGAGCCAATCCAGCGGCCAAGCAAAGATGGCAAGGGTGCACCAATGTTAACTATAGCGCGACGCCGAGGCTGTCAGGCTCTTGATCAGAGGAACCCACTCGAGCCAATCGGGTCCAAGTCAAATGTGTGAGACTGTGTGATTTTTGCAGCAGCGCAAAGTGTACATAGATACACGCTCGACCATCCACTCTCAAATCACCCACCACGAGCGAAAAAAAATAAATAGATAAATAAATGAATCAAAAAACAGGCCTGGCGCGTCAGGAGGAGGAGGAGGAGGAGGAGGAGGAGGAGGAGGAGGAGTAGTAGTAGTAGTAGTAGTAGTAGTAGTAGTAGTAGTTACTGTTGCTGTTGTTGTTGTTGTTGTTGTTGTTGTTGTCGTCGTCGTCGTCGTCGTCGCAGCCAACAAGCACAAGACAGGAATTCCATCATTAATAAATAGTAGATACATCGCGGTCAACTTGCCAAGACACTAGCTTTCAAACAGACCCCGTACGTACTCGCACGGATTCAAGACAGGAAATCTAACAACTAATCTAATCACCAGATAAAAAAAGTATTCATCTACAGTATGGGTCCAACTTCATCCAACAAAGACCCGACGACTAGCCCACAGATGCATAGAGTTAGTTATGCGGCTAGGGAGTTACAGCCAACTGTATCATGGCTGTACAGCACTGCACGCAGCCATACAGCTAAAACCCGCTACAACGGCCAGGCTAACGACGCACACTGCAGCACGCCTTTTGGCTTGGCCTTCAACGACTCGCTCTGTTGCTCTATCGGCGTCGTCAACGTCGTCGTCCGCCGGTCTGCTCAGCTGGATCGAAGCCGCCTGGTTGTTCGGCTGTGGCACTTTGTCGCTCGGCGGTCGGCGGACGCCACTGGCACCGTCTTCGACTGTTCAATGACCAGCCGCCACCGACTCGATGCGCCGCCAGAAGCCCAGGGCGTTGGGCGGAGTCGGGTGAGCGTTGTAGGGGCCAGGACAACCCCTTGGCGGAGACGAGGAGGCGGCAGGCCAGACAAATTCAATCGGCAAACCATCAACAGGGATGCCATCTTGAACCCTAAGCGCGAAAGGGGGGATCCGGACGGAGCTTGCCCCTTGCCACTACCTCGTTCTCCACAGCGAGTTTGCGATCAGCCTGCGTCTCGGGTAGATGGTCCGGTTCCAACGATCTTCTTCTGCGAGACCGTATTCCCGACGTCTACCGGGGTCTATCGAGCTGGGAATGGTGCGAGAGGGGTCATTTGATGTCGATCCTTTCCGCGCACTCTCCTTTCCCCCCCTTGTGCTGGCTACAAATCCGGCAACTGTCCGGCAAAGCTAAAGTACGTGACCATATGTTTGCTGCTTCCGCTTGCAACCCAATCGCCAATGCAGAGCGCCCCTCGGCATCCTGCACGGCCTTTTAGGAAGCTTGACCTTGAGAAGGCTGCGGCCATGGGCATACTAGTAGCAAACATGTGCCTCCCAAAGCTCGACCATGCCACCTTGTCAACCAACGACGACACCAGGGGCGCTTCGGTCTGCCACAACGTTGACGCCCATGTCGGCGGCTCTTCTGCAGGTAGTTATGTGTGTGGGCGCTAAGCGTACCGCTCACCTCCTATCTATCCTGCAGCTTTCATGCAGGGCGGCAAATAATATTAATAATAAAAAAGGTCGGGCCACAGTGTTGATCGCCCCAAATAGTCGATATATAATTTACAAACCTTTAA
The DNA here is from genome assembly GCA_026284005.1 of Thecaphora frezii. NCBI lineage: Eukaryota > Fungi > Basidiomycota > Ustilaginomycetes > Urocystidales > Glomosporiaceae > Thecaphora > Thecaphora frezii. The sequence continues at coordinate 2,610 of JALNIF010002928.1, read as the reverse complement.
CTAACAAATATCTGCGGCCATAGAACCATGAAAGCATCACATCGCATCTCATCCGGTCTACGAAATTAAGAACGGCATCCCCCAGATAGTACTGCGGTGGGGAACTAGGTTGGAATACTAGATGATTCGGTTTGTTTTTCTTATTTTTTATCTGGCGCTGCCCCTTGGACCAGCCGACGATGATCCTGTGCAACTACCGCTACGCCGCCCTGCGTTACCAGACATCCGCAGTCCTGTTCGCTTCGACACTCCTAGGGAATAGAATAGCGACGAGACCATGGTATGGTGGTTGTGCATTTGCAAGAATCTCGAAAACCAACAATATGCAGAAAGACGGAAACGAAAAAGAAGAGGGGAGAAGACAGACAGAGAGGTGATGATGCATGTAGTAAAGGGCGGAAATGGCGAACATCCCGCTACGCCTACTACTTGTCGTCTTCCTCTTCTTCTTCCTCCTCCTCCTCGATGGCACCCACTTCAAACTCGCCAATGACGTCCCACCTCGATCCTCCCGCCGAGGCGCTGAGGTACTTGACGAAGCGCAGCACACCTTCGTCGCGCAGCACGACGCTCAGCGTGTTGAAGCTCGGCGTCAGGTTGAGCAGCACCCCGTCAAAGTCCGAGTCGTCGTCGCCGTCGTCCTCGATCATCTCGACCATCTCCTCCTCCTCGTCGCCGTCCTCGGCCTTCATCTCCTCGTCGCCGTCCTCCTGCGGCCCCGACTTCTTCTTGCCGCTGTGTCCGCTCTGGTACACGGCCGGATCTTCCTCGCCCTCGTGCGGCGCCATGTAGCACTCCCAGCCGCCAATGTCTCCGCTGACCCACTTGGCGTTGAGATCCTTGGCCTCCTTCTTGCTCAGCTGCTTGGCGCCAGAGGCGGACGACGTTCCGTTGCCCTGCGTCGTCTCGGTCTTGGCCCGCTTGGGACCGCCCTTGCGCTCCTCGTCCAGCGCCGGCTTGACCACGTCCGGTGTGAGGTTGAGCGTCACGTCGAGCACCGCCTCAGGGTCCGAGCGCGCCAGCGTGTAGTCCTGGCCCGGACGGAATCGCCGCGCCTCAATCTGCCGCGCGCCCATCGGCACGAGCTGCGAGATGTTCGCGAGGAAGCGACGGAACGCCTGCGAGGGGAACAGGACCTCGCTCAGCAGGCGCAGCAGCTCGCTGGCCTCGGTGGGCAGCGGGTCGGGGATCTTGGTCGAGGTGGCATCGATCTGGGACGCTGCGGCTGGGGTGACGGGGTTGGAAAGGTAGGTGTACCGTTGTCGGTGGGGCGGGCCGGCGATGGCCCACTTCTTGGACTCAGCGTCGTCGGCCTCGTCGCGCTCCGAGCCGACGGCGTGCGGTCGGATCTTGACGCCGTCGCGTCCCTCACCCGTCTCCCACCAGGCGAAGCCGTCCTTGCTGTCCGACTGGCGGAGGGCAGCCTCGATGCGCGAGGCGAGGTCCTTGTTGAGGATATCGGAGAGGAGGACGTGCGAGTCGTCGCCAAAGTTTTCGAAAAGCTCGGCCTGCGTCTTTTCGACGAGGTAGGCCGGGTTGACGAACTGGAGCAGGAAGCGCTTGTCATCCTGGCTGAGCGGGTTGCCGGGCAGCGGCGGCTCCAACGTCTCCGGGTAGGGCTCGAACTGCTTGGCGTTCTCCTTGGCCGAGAGGCTCTCGAGGCTGCTCATCTCGCGCTCGACCTCGGCCTCCTTCTGCTCGTCCTCGGTGGTGTAGCCCTCCTCGCCCTCCTGCGGGCGGTGGAACCAGCCCGAGATGCTGAGGCGGGACTGCGACGGGCTGACGACCTCCTCGACCGAGTGGAACGAGTGGCCGGGCTGGACGGTGAAGAAGGTGTACTGGTTCCACTTGGGCGGGATGACCTTGGTGGGGACGTCGTCGGGGGTGCCCTTGCTCTTGACGGGGTAGAGCTCGAGCGCACCGCCCCACTCGGGCTGCCAGGGCTGGGCGGGGTCGGGGAGGTAGAGGATGTAGGAGACGCGGCGGGTGGAGATGACGTCGTCGTGGTTGAGGAGGTGACAGCCGTCGCGATAGTCGTTGATGCTCATGTCCTTCTTCTTGGCGCTGAGGGGCCCGCAACCGGTGACCTTCATGAGCCACTTTCGGAACTCGTCCGAGTAGATGGCGTTGCGGACCTTGAGGAGCGAGGTGAGGCGCTTGGCCTCCTCCTCGGGGAGGCCGTCGAGGTTGGCGAGGTCGCCGGTCTGGTTGACCTTGTAGATGTCGGTCTCCTTTTCGGCAAAGCGGAGCTCGGAAATGATCTCCTCGCGAGCAGCCTTGAGGAGATCTTCGTTGATCAGGCCGGGGACGACGGCATGCTTGTAGGGACCGCTGGCCTGGTACTGCTCGTGGTACTTGGTCGAGGTCTCGTCATCGAGCAGGCCGGGGACGAAAGAGTCGCGGACGTCGGATGCCGTCATAATGTTGCAGGTGCGACCGGAGCGTTGTCGAGGCGGGAACGGGGGTGTGAGGTGGAGAGGGGGAATTGTGGTAGTCGGGTGAGAGAGAACGTCAGCGACTGAACGAGCGCCGCCGGCTGACCACAGATGGCCGTTCCGACCCGAGAAGAATTCTACTCACTCTCACTCACTCTCTCACTCTCTCTCTCTC
>JALNIF010002920.1:0-15056 GCA_026284005.1 Thecaphora frezii | reverse complement strand
AGGGGGGGGGGGGGGGGGGATCTGCCGTTCTAGCACCGTGCTCCACCATGCCTTGGTTGCGAAGGACGTCGCCGTCATTGTTAGTTACCAGCGGCCCTGCGTTTCACCCCCGCAACGCTGATTCGCACATTGTCGTGCCTCTCACGTCCCTTTCCCTCCGGAAGCGAAAGCGCGTCGGATGGGAAGACATCCTGGTTCTGTCCTTGCTTGGATCCCTACTTCTTCCGGGGTAGTATGCGGCTGTGTTGTCCCCACCATCCTGACCTTCCCCACTTCAGCCACACACACAAACATTCCCACTCTCGCGCAAGGACAGGATCAAAGACATGCATAGGACTCTTTCTCTCTTCTCCCTAAGGACGCATTCAAAGCAGCTACAATGTTTCGATCAGGAAAGGTGGGAGGGGTTAAGCCGACATGCACCTGCCCACACCAACCAACACCTCACCATCTTGTCACATCCTCCACCTCCCCAAACACGCTCTCCTTAACAGCATCCGCCACGCCCGACTCGCCCCTTACCGCCTCCCCACTCCCCGGCGCCGGCATCCCGACGCTCCACCCCTCCCACTCCTGCCGCCCCACGCCCTCCGCAGTGTAGAGGTCGCCCAGGTGCCTCTTTAAAAACTCGCCGACGCGGTGGTTGATCTGCTCAAACTCGAGCAGGAAGCCGTCGTGGCCGTCGGGCGATACGACGTTGACGAATTCGCTGCCCGCTATCAGCGCGTGGATCAGCTTCTGCTCCGGCGGCGCAAACAGCCCGTCCGACTCGATTGAGACCACCAGCACATTGGGCGGCGCCCCAACCCGGCACTGCGGCGATGACGAATCCTCCAACGACAGGCAGTCAAGCACCCTCGCCAATGCTTCGTCCTCTTCGTCCTCCGACGTCGGCGCAACGCCCCTCTCCCTCCGCACCTCGCCGTCGGCAGTTCGGCTCCACCCCCATCGCCCCTTGGCGACGTCGTGCGCGTCCATCTTGCGCGTCAGGTGGATGTAGCAGTTGGCGTCGAACCGCTTGACAAACTTGTCGCCCTGGTAGCGCAGGTACGACTGCGCCGAGAAAATCTGGGGCACGTGCGACGACGGCGAGTAGGCCTCCACCACGTTGCCGCCGCTGCTGGATTGCGCGGCGGTCGAAAACGGGTTGGCGCCGTCCGCGAGTGGCCCCAGCACCGCCTGGTCGGGGAGGTCCGAGGGCGGCGCAGCGGCCGCGGGCACCGGCGGGGTGGTGGCGGTGGGCCGGAGCGAAGCGCCCTCCGGACCGGGCAACGCCTGTGATGCGCCTACCGCGCCGTTGGCGCCCGACGCTTCCGAGGCAACGCAGGCGGCCGACTGGCCATACTCGCGCACCTTGGGGCTCTGGTTGCCCTCGTTGTGCGCCGTCGCTGCCTCCTGCGCCAACGACCTACGACGCTCCGCATCGAGCGCCTTGGCCTTGCTCTCCTCTTTGCTGTCGGGCAGCGCCGCGGTGGGGGTCACGGTGCCGGACGAAGTGCCCGATCCGGTGGCCGCCGTCGCAGCGCCGCCATCTTTGAGTGCCCTTCCGATCCTTCTACCGAAGCGGCTCTCGAAGCTGTCGCGGCTGCGGTAGGTGAGGAGCGCAGCCATCCTCGCGGCGCTGAGGCCGTTGCGCGGCGGTTCATCGGGCTCGTAGTAGCCGTGCTTGAAGGCCGGGTCCGAGTAGATCGACTGCCTCTGCGCCTCAGCCCACGAGATGCACCAGGCCGAGTGGCGCGCCGACGTGGCGATGGGGACGATGCAGCGGATGTATCGGGTTGCCTGGTCCCGGGAGGAGGAGTAAGGGAAGCGGGTGGGGAAGCAGAGGGGCCACTCGAGCACCGCCATGCCGCCCATGGAACCGCCGACGACGGCGGCGATGGACTCGACGCCGAGGTAGTCGAGGACGAGCTTCTGGATGCGCACATCGTCGCGCGGCGTCGTGGCGGGGAACTCGGGTCCCCACCATCCGTGGCCGGTCCAGCGCTGCTTTTCGTCGTGCTTGGCCGCGGTGGCTTGGGCATCGGCGGCATCGGGCCAGACCTCGCCGCCACCGGCAGTGCAGGAGCTGGCGCTACCGTAGGGGCTGCCGAGGACGTTACAGCAGACGATGAGGAAGCGGGTGGGGTCAAAGAGCTTGCGCGGGCCGAGCAAGGGGCCCCACCAGTCCTCAACGTCGGCGCTGCCGGTGAGGGCGTGGCAAACGACGAGCGCGTTGGAGCGGTTGGCGGGATCGAGCTTGCCCCACGTCTTGAAGGCGACGGGGACGTTGACGAGGGTGACGCCCGATTCGAGCGTGAACTTGGGGAAGAGGAGGTAGCGCTGGTGGCCCGCCAGGAGGTTCGAGTGGGGCGAGGTGGGGCCCGGGATCTCGCGCGGGGCGGGGAGGAGGTGGTCGGTGGACGCCATGGCCGACGAGCGAGGTGTCTCGCAGAAAGCACGAATGGGGTGGGGGAAGGAAGGGGAGCGACAAGGCGAGGCTGAAGACGGACGATGATGCGGTGGCGGGGTAAAAGGAAGAAGAAAAAAATGATCAACCGTCACCGTTGGCAAGCAAACCGGCAGAGGCTAATTGCGCCTTTGGAGCTTCTTTTGCGAGAGTGGCAGAGTGGCAGTTGGCCAAAGCGTTGCCCTGCCCTGTGCCGCGCGAAATGGCGCGATTGGATTGCTTGCACGAATTACGAATAAGGATGAGGAAGGATAAGAATCCTAATGCGCCTTGGGCAAAGTTGCTGCAAAGTCCGAGTGACTCATGAAAGCTTGGCGCCGAATGCCCACCTTTGATTGCAAGCACCAAGGTAAGTGCACAAGGTCGCGCGCTAGCTCAACATGCGTCGACAAGATAGCTCAGTTGGAGGATACCATCGCATCCCACGCCCACTACACCGCACCCTATCACCTCCACGTTGCTGGTGCAGCAGCGCTGCTCCTCCCTTTAAAGCCACAACACCATGCAACACCTACGCCAGACCTCGCACAGCTACACGATCGACCGAGCGGTATAGAAATGACTTCGATTACAAGTACAGATGGCCGGCGGAGCGTGTGGAAGCGGGATGCAGACATTCGTGGTTCATGGGGGGAGCACCGCAAGCGTGTTTCGGACGAGGCGGAGCCCGCATGGTCCAAACGGGGCGATGTGCTCGCCATCACAGGCTGGAGCGACCGGGCTAGAAGTTGAGCCTCATGGCCAGCGCATCCTCTCCGTCGGCGTAGTAGCCCTTTTCGACGTCGTGGACCTCGAAGCCCAGCGTATCCCGGTAGAGCCCGATGGCGGCCCGGTTGGTTTGTCGCACGTGCAGCGAGACAAACTTGGCCCCGAAAACGTCCCGCATCGCCTCCTCTGCCGGTTTGTCGATCAGCCAACGCAGAGGGAGAGAGAGGTAGGGGTGACAAAGGTCGCGCCAACAGAGTCAGCAGCGGTCAGGGCCGAGCACGCCGAGGCGGGGCGAGACGGAGCGCGGCCCAGCGAAACGGTACTTACGGCTCTGCTTCATAAGCTTGTTGGCGAGACCCAGCCTCCTATACGAGCGCAGCACGCTGATGCTGGTGACGTGCCCATGAGGCACGCCGTCTTGGGGCTCCTCCTCCATCTTGCCCAGGATGTAGCCGACGATGCGACCCTTTTCGTCCTCGGCGACGTAGGACAGCTGCGGCCAGGTGAGCGCGTGGTAGAGGTAGTAGCGCATCGTGTAGTTCTCGGGCAGGTTGTGCAGGTTGCAGTTCTGCATGCCGAGCATGTCATCGATCTGTGGCAGCAGCGGAGCACCCAAAGGCGAGTCGACCATGGGTCAGTTTGGGGCTGTCGTCTGGATAGCTGGCGAGCTGGAAAAGTGGCACGGCTGGTGACTCACGGTGGCCTCGCGGATGTTCATGATGGGACGTTGTTCTCCTCGAGCTGGAGGGCTGGGTTGGATTGGCCGGTTGCGGTGGGTGGCGTGGTAGGGGACGGCACGGGAAGAGCGTCGTATGCTTGGAAGGTGGGATGCGGCGCGGGTGTCGGTGTTGAGCGGTGCAACGCTGCACGCAGCCCTGCGAATGACGGGTTGCTGTAATCACGTGGCACGGTTTCGTCTCGCACGGAAAGGTTTGAGCCGCTGCCCGAAGCTCGACGCCCGAAGCTCGACGCCCGAAGCTCGACGCCCAAAGCTCGACGCGCAAAGGGACCGAGGCCTGCCGGGTTGAGTTAGGCCTGCCGGGTTGAGTTGAGTTTGGGTGGAAGGCAAAGGCGGTGGTTGGGACAGAGAGCTTCGCGCCGATTTGGCACTCAGAGCCTAAAGTCAGCCGCCACCCAGCAGAGCCGCCCATGCCCTTCACCCATACCTCCTCCCTTTCCCTTCTCTGTCCCTAGTTGCCACAGCGAGCCCCCTCCTCTCTCCCGATGCCGACATGACAACCACCGCCGCCGCCGCCACCCCCAATGCCGCCCCGACCATAAAACCTCGTCGGGCTCGCGTACCTTCTTCCTCTTCCTCAATCTCCTCGGCATCTTCCGCCCCTACCAGTGCGACCGTCCCTTCTCACCTAACAACGACACCATCCCTGACGTCCAACAACACCAAATTCGCATCCATGGTTCGGAAGCACCATCGCGGTGCCGCCAACGCCAGCCTGGCGTCGAAGCTGGCCTCTCGACCCCTCTCACCGCTGCTCGTACTCGCGGTGTTGGCGTTCGGCCTCATCCACATCGTCTACCAGCTATCGCTGTGGGCCGCGCAGCTGTCAACTATCATGCAGCGAACCGCCGCCCCGAGACGGTCCCGGACAGATCCCTCGAGCACAGGCTATGCCAAGGTTCCCCGCCACCTTGCTGCCATCTTTTCGCCTACGCAGCCCTCCAACTGGCGCCTGCTCGTCAGCACCTGCCTCTCCCGATCCGGTCCCCAACTCTACTACGGCTCGCATTGGACCGAGCTGCAGCAGCAACGGCAGCGTGCGTTTAAGCAAAAGACCGCCATGGACCTCTGCGAGCTCGTGCGCCTCTCATGCGGCGTCGGCATCGAGACCCTCAGCGTCTACACCAGGGAGCCGATGCAATCCGAGGAGCTGCTGGCTGCGCAACGCCAGCTGGAGCGTATGGGGTTCGTCGTACAAGGTGGACCGGGCGAGGCTTCGCCTTCGATGGCGCCCCACGCCCGGCACCTCTCTTGCTCTTCTAGCGCGTCCTCGGACGATGGCGAAATCAGCACCCAGGCCAGCGGCAGCAGCAGGTCCGAAGACGAAACGCTCGCCTCTTCCAATACCTCGGTCATCGGCGATGCGGTCGACGAAGCGGCGCAGGCTCACGGCAAGAGAGCGGCGAAGGTGGTGAGGCTCATCACGACGGGGACCCAGAGGATGCAGAGGCACCGCAACGCTTTGCAGCGACTGGCCGAGACCCAGGCGCAAGCGCAGACGCAGACGCAGACACAGACGCAGAACCAGCAGGACAAGGGTTGTATCGACGTCATCCTCTTGTCGCACGACGACGGCAAGCTGGAGATGGCGAGGAGCGCCAGCGTGTGGGCGACGCAGATGGGCAGAGTGTTCTTGCAACGCCTCCTCGCACTCGCTCCAAGCCCACGGGAGGCGTCGGCGGCGACAGAGGGCGGAGAGGAAAAGGAGACCGCGAGGGATTGCCGCAAGAAGATGGTGGCCGGCATGACGGTGGGCGAGGTGAACGCCTACCTGCTGCGTAAGTCTTCGCCCTTCCGCCGCAGCAACCCATGCTGAACCGGGCGCGTAGCCGCTCCGAAAGCCCACACGCTGTTGTAGCTGACCTTTCCATCGACCTGTCCGTGTGTTGCTCGACGGTGTCCGTGCTACAGAGCAAGGGACAATCGACGAACCAGATTTCCTCGTCGTCGTTGGTGGGCAGGCACGAGTGCAGACACTCCATGGCTTCCCACCGTGGCCCATCCGTCTGACGGAGCTCTTGTAAGTCGAGCCCCCTCTCGCTCTCCCCTTGCAAGCCTCGCCTAGCCCATCAGGAGCGGAGTTGGAAAGGAAGCTAAAACCTAAACCTTGATCTTCCTCATGTTCTCCGTGCATCGCTGGTATTGCATGGTTGGTCTTGGGACGTTGGTGGCTGGATGGCCCAGCTTTGAGGCGAACCCGTCAACGTGGCGCGTCTACTCATGCGACGACTTTGATCGAGCGCTGCGCGGTTTTGAAAAGTCACAGCACCGATACGGCCGTTGATGTCACCTTGGAGGGGGAAATGCCGCGGGGGATGATGGGAATGATATGGACGCTTTCTGTTTCTGGGGGGAGCTAGTTTTTTGTTGGTGCCTCTGTGGTTGACGAGTGGGAGGAGGGACGCTAGCTAAGTCGTGGGCTTACTAAGTTTAACAATGGATTTCTTTTTGCTGCGAGCAGATTTGTGATGACGTGGCTTAAGAGCGTGGTTTTTGTTAGGCTGAGTCGGTGAATGCGAGGGATGAAGGCGAGGATACACGGCCAAAGGTTGCGTGGCCAAGCGAAGCGGGTGGGACCAGCGTAGGCCAAGTCCGACAGACGAGTTGGAGTTGGAGTTGGAGTGAAGCCTAGCTGGGGTGGTCAGGCAAGCGTGGCGGCGTTGGCATAAAGCCGGTCGGGCAAGGCGGACAAGTTGGGGCCGGTGGTGCGGCGGTCGGGCAACAAGGCGGCGAAGAGAGCAGGTGGAAGGTGGCGGGAAGAAGACAAGGCGACGACAGTTTTGCCGAGGCTGCGTAAGCCAAAGCGCGCATCGGCGCCGGAGCGTATGCCTGCATGTGTCGGTGTGCCCATCTTCGGGCCGGTTTGGCTACGCACTGCACATGCAACTACATACTCGACTACACATATGTACAGAATAGGTAGCACATACTCGACTATACATATATACAGAATAGGTAGCACATACTCGACTATACATATATACAGAATAGGTAGCACATACTCGACTAACACATACATACAGAATAGGTAGCACATACTCGACTAACACATACATACACAATAGCACTGCGTGCGAGCAAGTCGGTGACTCAAGATCGACAACAGACGCGCCTCGCCTTGTTTTCCCCGCGCCTCGCCTCGCCCGCTTCGGGTTTAGCTGCATGAGGCAAGCCGACGCGCGGGGTGTTTGACGGTGTATTCACAATTTAGGTTGTATGTACATACGCTAGCTAGAGTCATAGTGGTGCTCCTTATGCGCACGACGCAGCATACAATCTTCCCCGAGTCGTCGTCGTGTCTGCGTCGTGTCCGCCGGCTAGCTTGGCGGATGTGAAATGGTGCCCGCCATCTATCGGGCTGGGTGGACTATATATATCGACCCAGCGTGGCTCGTCTCTGACTCGTGAGAGGGTTGACCTTTCGCACTCGCATCCTCCGCCTTCTTGCCCCGCCCCCCGCCTGTCACTCCTCCTCCGCAATGACCACCATCTACACCGCCCACCTCAGCTCGGGCGACGGCCTCGCCGCCTCTTTGACACACACCGCAACGCACCCCTCCCTCCTCCAGGTGCAATTCGCCAACGGCTCCTACAACTCGCGCCTGATCGCCCTCGTCCCCTTTAGCAAGGGGCAGCTCATCTCTCCCTTCCTCCCGCACGCCGACTACGTCTCCGCCCCTTCCTACAGCACCGTCCAGGTCGACGAGGACAAACACATCGAGCTCAATAGCGACCTTCTCTACTGCAACCATTCGTGCGATCCGAATGTTGGATTTTGTGTGGATGGAGACAAGGAGCATTGGAAGGCGGTGGCCATCAAGGACATTGAGAAGGGTGATACTTTGACGTTTTGTAGGTTGCCCTCCCCTTCTCTTTTGAAAGAGCGATAGCCCATCAGGAAAACCCCTGACTCCCCTCCCCTTCCTTCCCCCCTCCCGCTCTTGGCTTCCATTCCCCACCACTCCCACGCCCACCCGGCACGCAGTCTACCCAAGCACCGAATGGCAAATGGCACAACCTTTCGCCTGCGCCTGCAACTGCGGCCCACAGTGCCTCGGCCAAATCGATGGCGCCGCCTCCATCCCCGCTCCCACACTCGCCCGCTATCACCTCAACCAGCATATCCTCCGCCTCAAACTAAGCCAGCTCCGGCAATCCCACCCCGATTCCAAAGACGAACAGGAACTGCTCCAGAAACTACTCGAACGGCCGTAGCGTAGCCATAGGCTTGGATGACAACCTAAACGGAAGCGAAACATCACAGACGGGAGAGAAGGATTCCTAGGGTTAGGTTGTGCCAGGAAGCGGTTCAGTGGGGAAACCCACAGTGACGAGGATCGAGGCGCGCATATCAGAGCAATGTGAAAAATGTATAGAGTTGCGATTGGTTGTATCAACGTGACAGACTCCCCAAAAATCAGATAGAGGAGGGCATCACCTCTTTGCCAGCATCCCTGCCCCTTTTGTGCCATATATTGATCTTATGACCCGTGACCATCGCCGCGCAACCACCAGCAACCGACACCGAAGGAAAAGCAGACCGCACCAACCCCCGCCCAAGCCCAGCAGCAATTAGCTGTATATGCCGTCTACATCAATGAGGGGCTACAAACAGCCACATAGAGAGGCGCAAGGTCAAGGGGGGGGGGAAGGAGCAAGCAAGCAAAAGAGCAACCGACAAAGTCAGCCTCGGCATATCCTCTGGCGCTAGTACAGGCGCAACGTCCGTCGACGCCGCCATCGCGCTACTTACGTCGCACCTGGCTCGGCGGCTGGCTGGTGGCGATGCTCTCCAGTGGATCCAGCGGCGGGCTCGGCGGAAGATCCTCAGCCACGTCCGGCTTGGGTGGACGCGGACGGTGCGTGTCGACCGCCTCGATCGGCAGCTGGAAGCGCTTCTCATCGCACCCGTATGCCTTGGGCGTCAGCTGGATGACCGTGTGCAGCGGAATCTTGATGTACGGCAAATCCTCCTGGCTCAGCGCATGGAAGTAAGCGTATAGGCACCGGATGATGGCCTGGTGTCCGATGATGAGGATGTTTTCCTGCCGCTCCAGCTCCATGATGATGGGCTCCAGCCGCACCACCACGTCGCGGTACGACTCGCCGCCGCGGTAGCGGTAGTTGAACTTGTCCTCGTCGCGGTTGGCGTAGTCCTCGGGGTAGTATTTTTCGATTTCTTCGTACGTCATCGCATCACAGACGCCGGCGTCGAGCTCGTCGAGCGACTTCCACGCCAGCTTCGGGTACGGTAGGAACGACGCCGTCTGACCCGTCCGCTTAAGCGTGCTGTGCCACACCGTCAGCGGCGCGTCGCCGATATTGTCCTGGATCAGCTGGGGCAGCGCCTTGGCGTACGCCATGCCGCGTTCCGACAGGTCCGAGTCGCCGCCAATCTTGCCCTCGACGTTGTACTGCGACTCTCCGTGCCGCGAGAAAAAGATGTTGCGCGGCGTTAGGTGGAGGTTCATGAGGTAAAAGGCGATGCGCGACTCGAGGTAGCCCTGGATCTTGTTGATCACGACCGACTTGCCCACGTCGGTCACTTTGACGTAGCTGTAGTGCGCCTCGGTGCCGTCAGCGTTGACGGGCTCGTAGCCCTCCGCGTAGTGCTTGATCCGGGCGAGGAAGTCGGCCTTGGCCGCCTCGGGCGTCATACCGGCGTAGTCGGGGTCGCCGCTGCTGACCTTGACGGCAATGTTCTTCTCGATCACCGCGGGGTCGGTGCAGATCGACTCAAGGAAGACGAGCTTCAAGTCGGGCTCCCGGGCGATGCGATCGGCAATCTCCTGCCGCCGCGCCTTGGTGCTGTTGGTGGCGTCGTGGATGCCAACGTTGCCGCCGCGCTTGAGCCAGCCGATGAGCTGCTCGAGGCACTCCTCGGCCATCTGCGACCGCAGCTTGTAGGCCGACGGGTTGGCGGGATCGAAAAAGTTGGCGGTGTGGTCCTCCTTGACGCCCGACTGGCGGAACTTGGTGCGGGCCAGCGCACGCCGCAGCTGGCCCACGTTAAATACCTTGACGTCGTACTCGAGCCAGCGGAGGTACTTGAGCACGCGGTTGGCGACGTAGCTCTTGCCCCTCGCGGGGAGGCCGACCATGCAGACGACAATCTTGGCGCCCGAGTAGTCGGGCTTGGCTCCCGTAGCACCGAGGTTGGGCGTCGAGATGCCGGTGCGGATGCCGTGTCCGAGGCCGAGCGCAGCGCCGAGACCGCTGGCATTTCCGGAATGCCCGCCCTCGCCCACCTCGGGCGCACCTTTCAGCACCCGGCCGGTGGTGGCTGCCTCGACCGAGGAGGCGGCCCGGCTGGTGAAGCCTCCGAGGCCGACGTAGCTGCCGCCCTCGCTCGGGTGGTCGGCCTGCTCAAAGGGAGTGCCAGGCACGCTGGCCGACAGGCTACCGGCCCTGCTGCCGGATCGGGTCGAGAAGCCGCCGGTGGTGCTCATCTGCGAGCTGGTCAGGTTGGGACCGGCGGCGGCGGCCAAGCTGCTCGAGACGAGCTCCGGGTGGTCGCGGAGCAGCGCCTGGAGCCCGTCCGAGGACGATGCGAGGTTGGACGAGGCCACGGCGAGGTCAAAGGCCTCTCGATTCGACGCCTGCGGGAAGGGCGCGGGGCGGGAGTGTCCGTGCGAGGAGAGGGAGAGGTGCCTGGGCGAGGCGGTGGAAAAGACGCTAGGAGAGCCGCCAGACCTGTGCGCGGCGCTCTTGACGGACGAAGAGCGTGACAGGGCGGCCTGGATGTGCGACATGGCCTCTTGCTCTCTGGCCTTCTGTGCAGCTCGCTGAGAGCTCGTCTGCCACGCAGCCGAGGTGGAAGCGGTGCCGGGCCCGGGTCCGGGTCCGCCGCTGGGATGGCGATGGTGATTGCGCATGGAGCGTTCGGAGTGGTTCGACTCGGCGCGTTGGTGGGGCGGGGCGAATGCCTGCTCGTGGCTGGGGGTGTTTTGGGTGATGGTGTGAGTGGCAGTCGAGGGCGAATCGACGGATCCTTCCGACTCGGCTGTGGCGGACGGCGCGGCAGAATACTGGGGCGCCGACATCAGAGATGGTGGCAGCGGTGGCTTGGGGTAGTGTGGCGATGGTGGTGGACGTGGGTGGCGTTCTGCGTCGGCGACTGACTTTGACAGGAGGCGACGAATATCGTATCACACCACTTCGGTTGGCAGCCCGACGCGATCGAGGCGGGAATTGCCGATGGTCAAGAGCAAAGACAGAGAGCAAAGGCAGAACAAAGCTAAAAGGGCAAACGGCCCAAGCTGGGGCGCCAGGTGTGTGAGCCTGAGAAAGGGCCCACGCCGACTTTCACACGACCGAGGCCGGATGTGCCGATACCGCTGGTGGGAAGCTCGCCGATGTCGCCGAGTTGCAGTCGCTTGGTCGAGTGCAGTGCAGCGCAGCGCGGTGGGGCGTAGTTAGCCTGGTGAAATCCGGATACGCCAGGAGGCAAGGAGCAAGGAGCAAGGTAGCAGTTATGTAGTCAACGCCGCGGTCCGGATCCCGACGGTCAGCTAGGTCCGCGTACGTACATGTATATACATATACGAAGAGAGAGTGATAGTGTGAGAAAAATAGCTGAGCACCTGTAGGTCGAAGTGCTACGGGCCAGGGGCGCGGGGTCGGAGCAGCGCAGACGACGACTGGGGTTGTAAGGGTGGGGGAGCAAGCGCGGGCAAGGGTCGGCGGCGCAGGGGCCAAAGGCGCAGTGGGCTTTACTGCGAGCAGCGGAGCGGCGCGAGCGATGCGGATGGGCCTCGGCTTTGTCCGGCTACCTACTTACGCCTGCCGGGACAGCACGGGAGCCTGAGCGACCCACGGCCAAAAGCGGCAGGCAGCAGGTAGAAAGGCGCGGGTCCGCCTCTCCTGCTCCAAGTAATCAGCGCTTCACCTTGCAGCTCCGTCCGTCGTTTCTCGTCGCTTTTTGTCACGCGCTCTTCGCCAGAATGCCGGCTCAGCTCCAGGTCCAATGCCTCCCGCTTTGACTCGTGCGGATCGCTGCTAGGGAGGCCGAAGCGGGTCAGTGCGACGCCAAAAGGACCCTCCAACGAAAATACGGACTTCTCCACTTTTCAACTCGCAGGACAAGCGAAAGGCAAATCGAGCAAACAAGGAGAAAAAAAAAAAAAAAAAAAAAGTGCGAGTGCCCCAGTGGTATATTTTTTTCCTTGTCGCCCTCTTTTTTGGTATCGCTATCCCTCCTTTCCCGGTTTGCTCCGCAACTTGACCGCTTCGACCTTTCACCCTCCCTACAGAGCTGCCTTCGCCGCCATGACGCCCGAGGAGTACGATGCCATGACCCCGGAGCAGCGCGCGGCGCACGACGCCGCTGCCAAGGCCAAGGAGGACGCCGAGCAGGCCGCGCTCCCCTACAAGTGGTCTCAGGAGCTTGATCACGTCGAGATCTCGGTCCCCGTCCCTTCGGGCACCAAGGGGCGCGACCTTGCCATCGAGCTCAAGAAGAAAAAGATCCGTGTCGGTCTCAAGGGCAAGGAGCCCATCGTCGAGGTACGTCGCCCTCGCCGCCTAGCAAGCGCATCAGACTTCACTGACTTACCCTGTTCTCTTTCCCATGCCCCGAACCCGCTGCGGCCCACCTCGGCCCCTCCGTGCTTCACCTGGGCATTAGGGCGAGCTGGCCAAGGAGATCAAGGAGGAGGACAGCACGTGGATGATTGAGGACTCCTCGCTCGTGCAGATCCACCTGGAGAAGATGAACAAGAACGAGTGGTGGCCCAACGTCGTCACCCACCACCCCAAGATTGACACCACCAAGATCGTGCCGACCAACTCCAAGCTCAGCGACCTCGACGGCGAGACTAGGGCCATGGTGGAAAAGATGATGGTGCGTGCCGAGCATAGTCGAACGAGCCACCCGGTGGCGACAGGCACTGACCTCGGACCCCTTCTGCTCTGCCCATTTGACCCGCGGGGGACCGCCTGGATCAGTTTGACAACCGCCAAAAGGCTCTCGGCAAGCCCACGTCCGACCAGCTGCAGCAGCAGGAGGTGAGTCTCCGCTCAGGTCCGATCGCTTCCCTCGGATTGAACCAGGTAGACCCGTGCTGAACGATCCCGGCTTGCCCCTCTTACATGTCCTCTACAGCTCCTCGCCAAGCTGCAGTCCGCCAACCCGGACGTCGACTTTTCCGGCGCCAAGACGTCGTAAGCATACCCGTAGGGGCGAATCTGACAAACGAAACCGAAGAAAACCATGCCTGCAGCATCCCCGACCGGGGCAATCGTGGTGATGGTGTCGGCTGTGACGGTGTTGACGCTTGTGGTGATCGTGGCGACGTTGGGAGGTATTCGTCAAATGTTGTGTCGCCTGTCGTTGGCATCGAGAAAATGGCCTCGGAGATGAAGCAAGTGCTGGCCGTATGCCGAGGCGGGACTGGGGGCATTGCGATTCGCTTTGGCGCAGCCATCGCAGCCGCGTTGGTGCAAGTGCCAACTGCACCAATGCTGACGGAAGCACCGATTGTCGTGGTCATACTGATGGCTGCAACTGGGACGAAGCTGTGACGGCAGCTATGACGGTGGGCGTGGCTAGGGCTTATAACTCCACTTCACCTCGCTGCAACGGTGCGGAGAGGCTTCTCAAAGGGCGATCTGAGTCGACGGTCCAAAGACCCATCGGCAAACAGGACTCGCCACGCAATTATGGGCGCTTGCCTTCGATGGCGAGCGCGGCAAAGAGGACTTTGACTGCGACATCGTGCCCGAGGCGACGCAAACACGGGAATCCTCGATCGGGCGGCATCGCATGGTATCGGGCAGGATGAAGCTCGAAATTGGACAGGTGACGATGGTAGTGTTTGACGGACTACCAATGGCGAAATGGCTAATAATACAAGGAAACCGAAGGAAACCGTGGTCGACGTGTTGCTGCGACAGTGCAAGGAGACAGTAGTCTAAGAAAGGAGCGTGAAGAGGACCCCGGAAATGGTCCAGACCGGGGCAGTGCCGGATTCATGGCAGAAAGGAGGCAACGGCGATGGTGGACCGACGTCACTTCATGTTGGCAAAGTCGTCGACCTTTTCAAAGGCAACATCCGCAGATGCCAGGGCGGGCTCGGTCTCCATGGCGGCGTCGGCGTCGTCGTCTGCAGCCGGCGTCTCCTGCACGGGGGCGCCCTGCTTGAGCGCACCCTGCGCCTCGCCCTTGCTCCTCTGGACGACGAGCTCCTTGTGGTTGCCAGCCTGAACGATGGTGCACTGCTCGCTGTGTGCGTCGAGCAGAAGCGAGTTAGGGGACCGAAGCAATGTTAGCGCAAGGAAGCGGAGCGGGACAGCGAGCACGAGCAGCCCTAGGTTCCGGCACTCACCGGTAGGTTCCGCTGACGCGGATCATGGTAAAGTTGGGCAGCGCCTGCGGATCGCCCTGCCACTCTCGCAGCAGGCGCACGTTGGTCTCGGACATGAAATCGGGGATCTCGATGCCGTCCATGTATTCCCTCCGCTCGCGGTCGCGGAGGTCCTTGAGCTCGACCTCGCGCTTAGCCGGGGGCCGGCCGTGGCGGCGCTCGGCCTCGAGCTGCCGGATCTCGTCGTCGTGGCGCGGAAGATAGAAGGTGTTGATGAAGTCGTGCACCGACGGGAGGTCGGCGAGGTAGGCGGAAGTGTCGGGGAGGAGGAAGACGAGCGTGGTGATGCGATCCACCTTGGCGGTGACGTGCTTGTTGCGCTCCGTCTTTTGCGAGTGGAGCTTCTGCTTGCGGTGGGCGACGCGGGCGAGCTGGGTGGCACGGCGCGAGTTGGGGTGGGTGGGCGCCGACTTGCGCTTGATGGAGCGCTCCGAGATCTACGGCGAGGGACAAAGAGACGCAGTCGAGCGAGCCGTCGAGGGGCGAGGAAGGTGGAAGCCGGTGTGAGGGACCGGCGCAGACTCTAGAGGGGAGGCAGGCCAAAAGCCTCGACTCACCTTCTTGCCTCCCATGATGAAGGGCTGTGTGCGGAATTGCGCCGTGTAGCTGGCTTCTAGTCTTGTGAGGAGAGTGCGCGCGTGACAGATGCTGAATGGCCGTTGCCGTCGTTGTCGTAAGGCGAGCAGCGTGGATGGGAAGTTACAGTTAGCGGGCCAGGGTCGGCAATGTGCCGGGCCAGGTTTTTCTCTTGGTCTCGGAATTTTTTCAGGTTTTTTCAGGTTTTTTTTTTTTTTTT
>JALNIF010002917.1:0-10416 GCA_026284005.1 Thecaphora frezii | reverse complement strand
TGCATGCTTGACCCCTCCCACCACCAAGCCAGAAGCCACCACCGCTCAGTGCAGCTCCGTTTGTCCATCAACTCCTTTTGCCTCTCGGCGTCGACGCCCGTCCGCCGTCCTGCTCGCATCGCTCCTTCTTGCCTACAAACCGCCAAAACAGTGGCGCCGCCACTCTACCATTGCGTCACCGCCGTGACCCTCCGACCCAAACACCATGTGGTAGTCAACCGCTGCCTCTCTCGCTTCACGCTCGACCCTGATTGTCTCGCCTTCTGCAGCGAAATCGTCTTCCACCGCCACCGCCAACGCTGGCGCCGCAATCGCCGCCGACCTGGCCTGCAACCCTAGGAGGAGGAGGAGGACTGCGTCCCGCCATCCTCTTCTGTGGCGTCTTGGCCCTTCCTTGGATTGATTGTGTATCGCCTTTGCACCATCCCATACCACCATGTCTCTCTCGCAGGCCATCGACTTCCGTCGTACCTCCCAGCGCGCCTCCGCCTCGACCCAGCTTTCGCTCAAGGCCGAGCACCTCTCCCAGGTCTCTTCGATCCACCTGGACAGCTCCGTTCCGACGCAGCCCACCGCGCAGAAGCGGCTCAGACGGTCGCAGGTCGAATCTTTTCAAGGGGACGAAGACACAGAGGGGGAACGAGAGGAGGAGGATCCAGATGAAGAACAGGCGGCACGGCCACGGACGCGGCAGCGGACGCTGCCGTCAGCCTCTGCCAGCGGCTTGCACCTCGGCGATGCACAGCACTCGACGCACCCGCAAGCTTCGACGTGCGACAACGGCCAGCTCGCGGCGCTCTCGCAGCGATCCAGCGATGGCTTCCTCCCCGGCTCCATCCGGAGGGTGGCGCTCTACCAATTTGTCACGTACGACTTTGTCGAGTTCCATCCGGGCCCCAACCTCAACATGATCATCGGACCCAACGGTACAGGCAAGAGCACCATCGCGTCGGGCATCGCGCTGGGCCTCGGCTGGTCGACCTCGGTGCTGTCCCGGCAAAAGGACCTGGCGGACTTTGTCAAGAACGACTGCCAGGAAGGGTGGATCGAGCTCGAGCTCCAGGGTCTGCCGGGCCAGCGCAACATCGTCATCCGGCGCACACTCGTCAAGACCGACAACACCAGCGACTGGTTCCTCAACGGCCACAAGTCGTCCAAGCGCGAGGTCACCGAGCGGGTCGGCGAGTTTGAGATCGACATCTCCAACCTCTGCTCGTTTCTGCCCCAGGACAAGGTCGCCGCATTTGCGCGCATGAGCCCGCAAGAAGTGCTGGTCGAGACCGAAAAGATGGCCGGCGATCCGCGCCTATTCAAGTGGCACTCGAAGCTCGAGGAGCTCGGCCGAGCGCTCGCCATCAAGGAGGCGGCGCTCGAGCACGACGTCAAGCAGCGCGACAACCTCCAGGAACGCAACGAAGCGCTCGAGAGGGATGTCCGCCGCTTTGAAGAGCGTGAAAAGATGGAAAAAAACATCTTCAACCTCAAGGTCAAGATCCTCAAGGCCAAGTACAGCATCGCCGTCGCCGAAGCCAAGGAGTTGCAGGCAGAGAAGCGTGAAAAGAAGAGGCAGCTCAGAGAGGCCGAGGAGGCAGGCAAGCCAATGAAGGCCAAGAAACGCGAGCTCGACCGAAAGATCGAAGAGACCGAGGAACGGCTCCAAGAACAGCGCGATGCCATGCGGACGGAGGAGAAGAAAGCGTCCAGGCTCATTCGGGAGCTTGAGCAGCGGGGCGCCGACATCGAGCGCCTCCACGACAAGATGAGGCACCTCAAGACCACCGAGGAGGATCGCAAGCGCACCATCCGCGACCTGCGCGCCGAGATCGCGCGGCGGGAGGAGATCGTCAACGCGGGCCCTCCCGAGGTCGACCTGACCGAGATCAAGCTGCAGATCCGGTCCGTCGACCAGGAGGATCGCCAGGTACAGGACGAGCTCTCGCAGATCTCCAACGACAAGAACCAGATCTCAATCGAGAGCAAGAGCCAGAACCGGTCGCGCGACGACCTCAAGCGTAGGCTCGATTCGCTCGAAGACGTCAAAGCGCAACGCCTCGAAAAGCTACGCCAGGCGGATGCGGCCGCCTTTTCGGCCGTCAACTGGCTTCGCAACAACCAGGCCATGTTCCAGAAGCCGGTCTACGAACCGATCCTGCTCGAGATCAACGTGACCGATCCGGCCTACGCCGACGCCGTCGAGTCTTGCATCAATTGGCCGCTGATGAAGACGTTCATCTGTCAGACCCGAGCCGACTACGACCTCTTCACCCGCGAGGTGATTGACCAGCGCCGCATGCGCGTCACCGTGGCCGAGGTAGAGAGCATGAACCTCGAGAACTTCCGGCCCCCGGCACCGGCGGATCAGCTGCAGACCATGGGATTCGACAAGTACGTGCTCGACGTGCTCACCGGGCCGAGGGACGTCCTCACCCACCTCTGCAACACGGCCCACTTGCACGGTATTCCCATCGCCCGCAACGACCAGAACATCAATGTGGAGCAAGTCGAGAATGCGCGCCTTTTCCGGCGCTTCATCATCGGCAACACCAGCTTCACCGTCTCGTACTCGTCGTACGGCAACCGATCTGCTCAGACGGCCTCGCGCGTCGTGACGCCCGCGCGGACGCTGGCGCGCTCCATCGATGGAAAGGTCCAGAAGCAGCTCGAGGACCAGATGCAGGTGATCCACCAAAAGGTCAAGGAGCTGGAGGCCGAGATGGGACCCTTGCTCCGCCGCGAGAGCAAACTCAGGAAGCAGCGCGAGACCATCAGTCAGCGGAGGGCGGAGCTGCTGGCCGAGAAGAGGGAGAAGGAAAACGTGCGCAGCTCGTGGGAGAAGGCCAAGGTCGACCTCGATCGGCTCAAGAAGCGTCTCATGGGCGAAGAGCAGCGGCCAAGCGTCGAGGCGCAGCGCCTACGCTGTCTCGAGGAGCGGCGTGTTCTCGTCCACAAGCGCGCGCAGCTCGCGCAAGATCTCAAGCGCGTCATGCAGGAGATGACCCGGGTCCATCCTCAAGCCGACATCACCAGCTTCTCAAAGATGCAGCTCGAAGCAAACGCGCGGCTGGTGGAGCGACTCTACGAAGAGCACCGCGCGACGCTCAATGAACTGATCGACGAAAAGGCAGAGGGTGAGTCCATGGGCTGGTCCATCGACAGAGGCCGTTGTGAGGCTAGGACCATTGCGACTGAGGCGCGGTCTTCTCTCTGCTTTCCGGTCGACTGTGTGCAGCCGACAAACGAGTCGAGGCGGCATTGCAACGGGTCAAGCGCCTCTCTGAAAAAGCCGAAGAACTCTCAGACAGCATGCCGGGCTTCGTCATCGATCCAGACACTGAGGTGAGCCCGTCATGAACCGCGGCCGAGGTCGGTGCGCTCTCTTTCGCAGCCACAAGCTGAAACCCTCCGACGGTCTTGTTGGCCGGACCTCGACGTCTACGCTGCAGGTCGAAGAGAGCCTTGAAGACCTCCAGGCCAACCTGTCACGGCAGGAGGCGGCCTATGAGAACGCGCAGGGCATCCGTCCTGGTGTCAAGGAGCAGTTCGACGAGCGCAAAAGGGAGATTGCCGCGCTCAGTGAGAGGATCCAAAAACAGGAAGAGGAAAAGGTGGCGCTCGATTCGCGTGTCGAATCTACCAAGGTGCGTTCCGCGCTCTCCGCCACCTGCCTCGTGGCTGCTCTGCGTACAGCAAGGGTGCACCCAAAGCTTATTCGTTGTCGCATATGCTGGCATTCTTGTATCGCATTCGTCCAGGCAAAGTGGAAGCCGGCGCTCGCCGAACTCGTGGCGCGGGTCAGCGAAAAGTTCTCGGCGGCATTTGATAGTGAGTCGAGGTAGCGCAGACCGTGTCGCTCCGAGACGGATCGAGCTATCCTCGCTGACCGCAGTTTGGCGTCGTCCGACGGGAACCGCACAGGCCTCGGCTGCGCGGGCGAAGTGAGGGTAAGGGAGGCGGACAAGTTTGAGGATTGGGGGATCGAGATCCTGGTCAAGTTCCGCGACGAGGCGTCGCTGCAAGTCCTGACCGGTCAGCAGCAGTCTGGCGGTGTAAGTGATAGCCGTTTGGTGATCAGAAACCGGAAAGCGGGGGGAGAAGAGGGTCGTTGCAGCCACTAGCTAACCCCGACTCTGCCTCGTCGGCCCCCAATCCGTCTTGCCTTACGTGCAGGAACGATCGCTATCGACGATCATGTACCTGATGTCGCTCACCGAGCTGTCGCGATCGCCCTTTTCGCTCGTCGACGAGATCAACCAGGTATGTCGTGCCCTCCGATCCCCGTGGAATGCGAAGCCGTTGGGTGGCCCTGGCCTGGGCCCGCTTGCTGACGTTGGCAGTGGCGCACGATGGGATCCGTACAGGGAATGGATCAACGCGCCGAGAGGAGCGTGCACAACCACATGGTCGAGGTGACGTGCCAGGCATCGGCGACACAGTACTTTTTGATCACGCCCAAGCTGTTGACAGATCTGAGGTACCATCCCAAGATGCGCGTGCTGGTGGTCAACAATGGGGACTGGGCGCCCAAGAAGTCGGGGTGTAAGTGCCACCGGAGCGTAAGCGCGAGGCGGAGACCCAAGAGCGGTGTGAGGCTGACTGCATGGCGAGGCTTGCGTGGCTGCCCTTGTCGCCGACAGTGCACGATTACGTCGCCAAGGCGCGACGGCTGGGTGTGTCGCACTGATGCTCGAGCCGGGTATCGGCGAAGCGGAGCTGCTCGCACCTGGCGAATCACAGGTGGGACGAGTAGCGCGCCCGTGCCTGTGGTGTTGGAATGCAACGGTGCCAATAAGCAAACATGCGGCTTCCTCGAAAAAGCGACGGTGGGCGCGGCGCGGTTGGCCATACGGAGATTTGGATGGGGTAGTTTGGTTGTGTTGGTGGTGCTTGGAAGCTAACCGACGCTGCGAAGGTGCAGCGGGCGATGCGGGGCTGCTTTGCTGAGCGAAGCAGGCAGCGCCGACGATGGCAAACCAGGCAGGCCACCGTAAGTGTGCACGATGCGCGCTACGGCCTGCCAGCGCCAAAGCGAGGCTTAGACTGCGTTGCAACGAGTAACTGCTAGTCACTGGGAGATGGACATGTACGCAGCAGGCTCTACTGGTTGTGTCTCCAAGTGGCGCGGTGAGGGGTGGATGGGGCGAGAGCGGAAAAGTGGAGGCCGCATTCGCCATGTGCGCAGGCTGCGTGGTTGGCGGGCAGACGTCGACGGCCGTAACAGGTTAGTTAGCAGCTCAGCACCCGCCCGTCACCCTTCCCTCTCGCCAACCACCATCACATCCGTCTGCTCGCCGCCCTCTCGGCTTCGCCTTGGCCAGCTGTCTCCAGCCGTGCCTACGCCAGGCGTTCCACCTCCCCCAGACCCCCCGCCATCCCCGCCCTCCCAGCGCAGCCGAGCCACCGCCGCTGTCGTTCTGGTCCTCCATGATCCGGCCGACCTACCTCCGCCTCGCAACCAGAGGCTTCCCTCCATCGCCACGGCTCTTCGCACCGAGGTTCGGGCTCCTAGGTGTGGTGAAGCTGGCTTCCCCGGCCGCCGTCGCACCTCGCGCTTCCTCCTTTCGCTACAGCCGCGCCGCATCCACCGTGGCTCCGCCGCAATCCACACAGCCATCCTCTCCGCACTCGTCCTCCGCCTCCGATCCTCGGCCCCCATCAGGAGTAGCCGGGGACGCGGGGAAGCCGCCTCATGGGTCCGGCAAGGCTTCCAGGTGGCGCACCGCGCTGCTCGTCATCGGTGCAGCGGGCGCCGCAGGCTACTTTGTCGACGAGTATCTCAACGCCAGGACCGCGCAGCGCAATCTCTTGACGGCGTGGACGGGCCTGCAGATCGCCCTCGACTACAAGTACGTCGTTGGCTTTGTAGCCGCCGCCGCCGATGCCGACGCTGCTGATCCCATGCGCAGGGCAGCCACTGGCCGAGGCTGATGGCTGACATGGATTTGGTCTCCCATCGGCGCTGCATTGCTCCCCACAGGTTTAACTTCGACCGCGACAGCCTCGAAAGCATCAATGCGCTGCACGAGAGATGTGCCGAACGCCTTCTCTACGTCTGCGAAAGGAACCAGGGATTGTAGGTCGATCTTCCAGCCCTAGCGTTGCCGTGCGTCGTCCCGCGGCTGCTGCTCGGCAAGATGGGCTGATCCGCATCATCATCTACACAAATCGGGCCCTACCCCTTCCCTTTCGTGTCTACCGCCGCTCGGCAATGCAACCAGGTACATCAAGCTGGGCCAGGCCATCGGAGTGCAGGCCGCCATCCTCCCCAAGCCGTATCACCAGCTCTCCAAGCTCTTTGACAACGCAGAGAGGCTCCCCTTCGAAGAGGTGCGCAAGGTGCTCGTCGCCGAGCTCGGGGCCGAGCCCGAAGAGGTACGTCTTTGGCCGCTTCCCCTGTACCTCTCACGCCGTAGCATGGTCGCGCCGGCCAGACTTATGCTGGCGCCCGGCACGGTTTTGAGGCGACCCTTTCTCTTCACAGATCTTTTCCTCGTTCGACAAAGTCCCCGTCGCCGCCGCTTCGGTCGCGCAGGTGCATCGGGCGCGCCTAAAGCCCGCGCCCGGCTCGCCAGAGGGGAGCCAAGGTCCCGAGGTGGCTGTCAAGGTCCAGCGACCCAACATCCGCAAGTACGCCAAGTGGGACCTGTGGAGCTTCCGCGTCCTGCTGATGCTCTACGAGCGGATCTTTGAGCTGCCGCTCAGCTTCGCGGGCCAGTACATTAGCGATCAGATCGAGGTGAGTGCCTTTGGTACCCGACGTGCCGCTTCCCGACGCATCTCATCCTCGATCGTCCCTTGGGCTGATGAGGTCGTTGACGGGATGCATCGCCGTGCTGCTGTTTTCCAGCAAGAGACTCTGTTCAAGAAGGAGCTGGAGAACTCGCAGAGGGCCAAGAAGGCCATCGAGACGGATCCGGAGAAGATTGTACGCAAGACGTGCTACGTGCCGTAAGTGCCTCACGCTGTAGCCTTGTCGTGTGGAAGCGCTGCCCACCGCGCCGGCGCTTGGTCCGCTAAACCGAGCTGACCGACTTGGTGTGACGCCGCCGCCTCTGACGTTCTGTATCCCAGTCAGATGTACGAAGACTACTGCACACAGCGGGTGCTGGTGATGGAATGGATCGACGGCGCCTGCCGCATGACGGATCGTGCGCGGCTCGAGGACGAGATGGGTCTCAACGTTAAAGCCGTCTCGAGGAGCGTCTGCGAAGCCTTTGCGTCGCAAATCTTCCAGCATGGCTTCGTGCAGGCCGACGGCCATCCCTCGTAAGTGCAGGCCCTGCTTTGGCCCGTGCGAGCTTAGCGATTGGCTAGTGCGAGCTGACCGACCTCGTGCTGTCTCTGATGCGTTGCGGCGGATCCCAATGGGTCAGCAACGTGCTGGTGCGGAAACATCCCAACGGCAAGCGCGGACAGCACCAGATCGTCCTCATCGACCACGGCCTCTATGTGGAGCTGAGCGAAGACTTCCGACGCAAGTACGCGCAGCTTTGGAAGTCGATCTTTACGCTCGACCTAAAGACGCTGGACAGCATCGTGACTAGCTGGGGCATGGGCGAGGGCAGCTCCGAGCTGTTTGCGGTGAGTCTGTCTATCTTGCTTCTGTCCACCTTATTCGTTTCCGCGACGCTGCTGCCGTCGCCTGCAACGACACGAGGGCTGGGTCCGCTGACTGTCGCATGACACTGCTACGCATCTCGTTCGGCTCTATTCTGCAGTCGGCAACACTGCTCCGACCTTGGAGTAAACCCAAATCCAAGACGAGCAAGGAAGGTGCGGCCGGACAGGCGCCCAAGAGCGACCTGGAGCTGCAGCGCGAGATGAAGGAAAAGATCAAGAGCTTCCTGGTAAGCCGCCCCTTTATCCTCGTCCACACCTCGGTTGAAGCCCTCGGTTGTGCAACTTGTTGTGTCGACCCTCTGATGTGCTGGCCTTCTTTGCAACCGGTGGGCGGACATCGACGACGTACAGGTGCACGTCGAGCTGCTGCCCAAGGAGCTCATCTTTGTGGGACGGAGCATGCGCATCATCCAGGCCAACAATCAGGTGCTCGGATCGCCCGTCAACCGGCTCAACATCCTCGCCAAGCATGCCGCCTCTGCGCTCCTCTCGCCCACCACGCCTACGCTCTACCACGTGTTTTTCCCCATCCGCCCCTCGTCGTCGCCGTCGCCCTCCAACGGATCGGACCAAGGCGTGGCGACGAGGATGCGCGAGTGGTGCGCGGACCGCCTCGAGTTCCTCAGGTTCCGGTCGACACTGCTGCTGCTCGACATCGCATTTTGGGCGAGCGGATTCAGCCACTGGATGTTGTTCCTGCTCCGCCATCCGCTGATGGTCGTCAAGGGCCAGCGGGATGCGCAGCAGAGGGGCTTCGAGGACGATCTAGAAAAGAGCATGCGCAAGATGGCGTGAGTACCTCTAAGCCCCGAACTGTTGCTTCCTTGCCGTTCCGACCCCTCCTCGCTTCATCCTTCCTGTTCGTGCCGCATCCAGTCGCGACTTTGATCGTTGGCGCGCGAGAAGGCTTAAGCCGGATCGAGAACTGACTCTGTGGTATTGTTCCTACTCATCCTCTGCTCCATTTGCCCGTCGGCCAATACAGTAAAGACGAGTTCGGCGTGGAGCTCGATGAAGGAGCCTTTATTGGGTAGTTGGTGACCGTTGTATCGTGCGGCCGCGAGGCCGGCCCCGCCATTCTTTCACTGTGGTCCCGTCGTGCACGATATAGCGGGAGCGGCAACCCTCCAACCTTTCTTTTCTTTTCTCCCCTCTATAGAGTCTATTGCTAATCAACTCTTGCCCCACACGCCTTCGGGGTGAAGCTTCTCCTTTGGAATTTCGACGTTCTTGAGCGCCTGGAGCACGCTCAGGCCCGCCCAGATCTCGAGCTTGTGACACTCGTCGGGCGAGATAAAGGCTGAGTTGGTGCGGTTGGCAAAGATCATCTGCACCGCACCGGTGCGAATCCTGCCGGTTTGCGGCACGGGCTCGCCCGGAGCAACGTTGTCGAGGGCGGCGTTGGCGCTGGCGGCGAGGTGATTAAGGACAAACGTCTCCATCTCGAGCGTCGAGAGGTCGGGATGCCGCTCGTGGAGGATGTCGATGAGGTTGGCATTGGCGTCGAGGAACGACGGATCCGTGCGGCCCTGGGAGCCGTAGAAGCTGTCGGCGCTGGCATTGAGGGTGCCGCCCACCGCCTTGACGCGTTCGCCGCCAAAGAGGGCAACTTCGGCCTCGGGACGGCTATCTTGGAGTGCCTTGAGCAGTCGATCGTGCACCTCTTCGTCGCAGTCGAGTGGAAGCGAGATTAGGTAGGGTTCGGTGGCACCGCTGCTGCGCTGCTGCGCAGTGGTGTCGGGGTGGAAGTAGTCGTAGTTGCGCGTGATGCCGATCGACGTCTTGGGCACGACGACGGTGCCGATGCCAAAGTCAGGCCGCAGCGAGCCGCAGGAGCCGAGGCGGACGATGATCATCTCGCCCTCGACGACGGCACGGCACTCGCGCACAAAGAAGTCGACGACGCTGAAGCCCATGCCAATCGAGACGACGGAGATGGGGGCGCCCTGGAAGGTGCCCGTCAGGGTGAGCTGGTGGTGGCGAGGATGGGAGGGAGTTCAGTCACATCGCGACTTCAGTCCACCTTGTCCTAGCGAGGAGCAGGCACGGACGGAGAGGAGACAGAGAGGAGACGAGTAGGGGAGAGAAGGGGGGAAAGGGAGAAGGCGGCGGCGGGCCGGCTAGAGAGACGTACAAAGTTGCGTTGCGAGTTGAACTCAAAGAGGGGCTTGCCACCGTCGAAGCATGAGGCGATGCGGTGGGCGCGGACCGAGTCGCCGACGGTGATGATGCGGTTGGCCACCTGGCCGGCTTTCGTGGCGACGTGATAGGTGCGACCCTGCGCATCCTGGGGGAAGTTGGCGTTGGAGAGGACCTCCTTCATGGCGGCCCAGCGTAGCACGTGGGGAGCAAGAGGATGGGTGAAGGAAGGGGGAAAGGGGGCGAGGCGACGTGTACAAGTGGGGAGCACGTCATGGTAAGCTCGTGGTCCAAGTCAGCCAGTGTGCCGCTTACATGCAATAGCGACGTTTTCAAGTGCGTCAGACCCAAAGTCGGTCGGGCGCAATCGCAGCCATCTCAGCCATGTGGAGGTTTTCCTCTGGAAGTCAAGCCACTGTTGGTGTGCGTCTCGGCCGGGAGCGGCGCACGTAGCGCGGCTCGTAGCGAGGGCCGCGCGTCGAGTAGCCATATATAAGGGACCTTTCGCAGCCCCGACATTGCAGCCCCGACATCGCAGACCAGATCTCCAAGAAATACCTTTTGCAGCTGCTACAAGACAGCTGATGGAGCTGATGCACATATGGTGCATATATGTGCATCCCCCTTGCATGTTGTTAGAGCCGGCCGAGAGCCAGATTT
>JALNIF010002913.1:0-14293 GCA_026284005.1 Thecaphora frezii | reverse complement strand
GGGAGGAGCTGAGGCGCATCAAGAAGATGGAGGAGGAGGCCATGTACGCTAAACTGTAAGTCTACCCACCCGATTCGAGCCGACCGAGCGACACTGCCCCTTGACCGTGTGCTGACGAGGTCGGAAGCCATCGTCTCGACCCCCGCTACCTGCTTGTTGCGCCGCCTTCAGCGGAATTGTTCCACCTCCTTCCGCCGCAACCGAGGAGCCCAAGATGGGATCGCACCTGCTACAAGGTTCGACGGCAGGTTCGAGTCGCGGCTCCAGAACCGGAGCCAACACCGCGCCCATCGACCCTAGCAAGAGGAGATGGAACCCCCAGGCCGACCTGGATGCCCCAGCCCCCGTCGAGGGCGAGGCGCCAGATGTCACAGAGGAGGACAGGCGACTTGCTAGGAAGCTGGCAAAGAAGGAGGTGAAGCGGAAGATGAAGGAGGCGGAGCGGCACGAGAGGAGGAGGCATCGGGACATGGACGATGGTAGGCGCACGGATCGTAGTGGCGGAAGAGATGGGGTGGCGGACCGCCATCGGCGCTCGAGGCACCGTTCGGAGGATCGGGAGGCGAGGCATCACGGAAAGGAAAGGGAGCGAAGGCATCACGACGACGATCGGCACCGCAGAAGCCGCGACGACAGGCACGGCCGGGATCGCAGCAGGTTGAGGTCGCCCGAGCCGGGACGCCGGCGATCACGCAGCCCAACAAGAGGCGCACATCGGAGAAGCCCCGACGGAGAGCATAGCCCGCACCGTCGACGACGCCAAGGGGACCCAGAGGAGCACCATCGCGACCCGGACCGTCGGAGGCCCGGCGGCGAAGAACGAGGCCACGACATCGGCCGCAGGAGCCCGTCGCGCGACGGTTTCCCCGGAGATCGACGCCGAGAAGAGGGGCGCGGGTATGATGGCGTCGATGGACGCTACGACCGGGATGGGCAAGGGGATCACTCAGATCGCCACGAGACCCGGGAGCGGGAGCGGGAGCGAGGTGGTGGCGCCGATCGATGCGATGCGTCGCGCGAGCGTCGGCATACACCGAGAGAGGTGTCTCCACCTTCGAGGGGTGTGGAAGAGGCGGGCGCTGCGCGATGAGGTGGTGTGGGCCATGGCGTCGTGGCGGCGGGCGTTGGAATCGGACGGCTTTCGCCAACACCTGAATTCATATTGAGTACTGTGGAGTGTGCGCTTGGCGTAAAGTGGAGCGGCGCGTGAGAGATTTGGGTGTGCGCGCGAGTTATGCTGATTTGCATCTTGATTTGCATTTGCGTATTTCACCTGCTTTTTGCCTTGTTGCGAGGTGCAGAATGGAGCGCCGCTTGCTCGATATGCGTCGTGTATTGCTCCGTTTCCCCTCGACCATACCACCATCATCGCCCTGCACCATCGCTTCCGCCGCCGTCACCACCCCTGGTGTCATGGTTCTACCACAATCCTGACCAGATACACAGCGGTCGACCTATACTAGGGGCGTCCGCAAGACAAGCCTCCCGCCATGTCGTCATCACCCACCAAGGCCGGTCCGTCCTCGGAGGCCTATACCCACAACCCCTTTGACTACGTGCCCAAGCTCCAGCCTCCGCCGCAAGATCGGCCCATACCCAGCCACACCAACCTTGAGGTGCAGCCCCACGTCAACGGTCCGCCGCCTTGGCCCACCATCACCTACCGCCACCTGCTGTCGGCGGGCACGCTCAACCCGGCCAACCCACTGCGCGTCATTGCGCACTGCGACGTCGATGCCGCCTATGCGCAGTTTGAAGCGTCGCGCCTCGGCCTCGACGCCACCAAGGTGCCCATCGCCGTGCAGCAGTGGCAGGGCCTGATCGCCGTCAACTACCCGGCGCGCGATGCCGGCATCTCGCGCTTCGAGTCGATCCCCGAGGCGCTGAAAAAGTGTCCCGAGCTGCGCCTCGTCCACGTCGCCACCTACGCTCACGGAAGCAACCAGGCTGGCTACCACGACGATCCCAAGCCCGAGACGCACAAGGTCAGCCTCGACCCGTATCGCAAGGAGTCAAACAAGATCCTTGCCATCTTCAAACGCACGTGTCCGTCGGGCGCGGTCGAGAAGGCATCAATCGACGAGTCCTACTTTGATCTGACGGTCGAGGTGAGGAAGCTCATGGTGGAGCGGTTCCCGCACCTCAAGCAGGTGCCGCCGGACGATGCCGAGAGCGGTATCAAGGGCATGGATCGACCGTTGCCGCCGCCGCCCCGGATCGGGCTCAAGCAGTGGCAAAAGCTGGGCCATGTGATCCCCAAGACGGGCGAGGTGGGCAAGTCGACGGGCATCGGGAGGCCAGACAAGGAGGCGGCCAAGGCGGCGCTGCTCGTCGATGCGCCGGTGGGTGCGGGTCACGTCGGCGTCGAGGGCGAGGTCAATGGCGAGGCGGCGGCGCCACCTCACGCTTCATGGGGCACCGACTCGGTGGACGGGGTGACGGATCCGACGTCGTCGCAGCCCGAGGAGCTGAGCGAGGAAGAGGCGCTGTGGGACCGACTCGAGTATGGAGAAACGACGTGGACCGACGTGGCTCTAGCGCTGGGCGCCGAGCTGATGAACCGGGTGCGCGCCAACGTGGTCGAAGAGCTGGGCTACACGACCTCTGCGGGCATCGGCAGCAACAAGACGCTGTCGAAGCTGTGCTCGTCGTGGCGCAAACCCAACGGCCAGACGATCCTGCGGCCGTGCTCGGTAGCCAACTTTTTCGCCAAGCTGCCCTTTACCAGGATCCGCTTCCTCGGTGGTAAACTGGGGACGGCAATGGCGCAAGAGTGGGGAGAAGGGGCGATGGTGGCGGATCTGTGGAGCGTGTCGCTCGAAGAGATGCAGGCCAAGTTTGGAGAAGAGGCGCGCTGGGTATACAACGTGCTGCGCGGTGTCGACCATTCCGAGGTGCGAGAACGCGTGAATAATCAGACGATGCTGGCGAGCAAATCGGTGCGGCCGCCGATTACGCGGGGCGAAGAGGCGGTGCACTGGCTACGTATCCTGGCGACGGAACTGGCGGTGCGGCTGCAAGAGGCGAGAAATGAAAGGACCAACCTGTGGCCTAAGACGCTCGTCCTCCGCTACATCCGCGCTGGGTCGGTACCGAGGTCGAGGCAGGTGGCATTTCCGTATTTCACCTGGAAGGACAACGAGCAACTGGCGGCGGTGGTTTTGAAAAAGGGCGAAAAGCTCTGGTTGGAATGCGTGGGCGATGCGTTGCAGGGTACTGTGGCGGGTGGGGGTGGGAGGGTGCTCACGATTGCGCTGGGATTTAGTGGGTTGGAGGAGGGCGAGGTCGGGCAGAGGGGTATCGCGGCGTTCTTGGAAGGCGGGACGCGGTCGCAAAAACCCACGCCGACCCCTCTCCCTCCTCTCCCTCCGGCGACGAAGACCAAGCGCGAACCGGCGCAAGACCGACCACGAGAAACGACGCCATCGTCGTCCACCACAACACCGACGACGCCCACGAGGAAAAAGCCAAAGACGACGATGACCACCACCACCACGACGACTACTACCAAGCTGGATGACCTCTTTTGCCGTCGTCCCACCGCGGACGTCGTCGAACCGGTACCTTCCAACCCCTCCCCCTCACGTTCCTCCCCACCCGCGCTACCGCCACCATCGCCATCGTCGTCCGACGAGATGCCATCCTGGCAGTGTCCCGACTGCGCCACGCTCCTCCGACCACCCCCGACATCGTTGGCATTCGAACGCAGCTACCTCCTCGAACGCCTCAAGGAGGAACATCACGATTGGCACTTTGCCCTCTCCCTCTCCCAAGCACCTCCACCTCCTTCCACCCCATCATCACAATCCGCGGCGGCCGCATCCAGTCGGAAACAGAACAGGAAGCGTCCAAGAGGTTTAGATAAGTTTTTTGCAAAAAAGTAGCACGGCAAAGGAAGGCATGGGACGGTTTGTTGTACAGATGCCCGGGGGGGGGGGGTGGTTGAGGGTGGTGCACGATGCGATTGAGGCGTATGGTACAACGTATAGCGTCTGGCGATCGCAGAGGCCTGAGGAATCGGCCGTTGCGGCATGCAAGGACTGTGGAAAGGGATCAGTTGGAGGACATGCTGGATCGAGACTCGATAGATCTCAAGTGCTTTTTAATTTTGCTCTAATTGGCTGTGGTCTGGCTGTGGTGTGGGCTCTGGTCTGCTCTGCGCTTCGTCACCCTGGTTGAGGGCCGGATGTGACGGCAAAGAAATATGCCGCCGCTCACGACGCCACGTGGCGTTATCAGGGCGAGAGGTCAAGCATCGTGAAGCGTCGGTGCGGCTTCTGGGTCGAGGCAACGGGGATGACGACCTCGATGCTGGTCCTCGGGAGCGTCGCCTCGGTGCGCCTCCTCTTGGACCGCAGCACACGGCCGACTGGCGCTGCCTCGGCCTCAACGTTGGCACGCCTGCTGCGCAGGCTGTATGGTGGCGCGACGTACGTCTCTCGCTCCGTCTCCGCCTCTTGGCTGTCGGAACTTTCTCCGTACGATACGTCGGTGTCGGGTTCAAAGTCCTCGTCTTCGTCCTCGGGTGCCGCGGCGATGGCGGACCGCGGCCAGCTTTGACGCGGTGCGCGCGCGGCTCGGCGTCTGCCTTCCAGATCACCAGAGCCGGTGCTCGTCCTGCCCCGTTGTTGGACGCCCGTGGTGCTGGAGGTGGACACGGTACGTCGAAGGCTGCCGGCCCGCAATAGCGCCGGGCCATGGCTCCTCGCGAGAAACGGAAGCTCACCCAGGGAGGATGAGCGTTCCAAACCCCTGCCGACCATCAATGGATTGGAGGCGCGATCCGCCTGCAGAGCGTCGTCAGCACCTCTGCTGTGATCGCCACTCATGCTCGTTCGCCGACCCCCCTCTCTGCCCGAGTCGTAGCGCTGCACCGTAGTAGGCCTGCGCTTGGGTGGCGGCGTCTTGGCCCGAAAGAGATCCAGCTCGTCGTCGCTGTCCGCTTCGTCGCCGGCGAGGATGCCGGAAGGTCTGCTGCGTCGAGTCGACACTGGGCTACGAGGGGCCAATGTACGGTTCGGCGTCGTACCATCGGCTCCTCGCCCCACCTGACCCTTGCACTCGCGCTTCTTCTTGCGAAGACTTCGCATGAGGTCAAATGTGGGGCCCGAGTCATAGCCAGAGGTCGAATCCGACAACCAGCCGCCCCTAGTGCCTTGCGCAGTATTGGATTTGTGCGTCCATTGGTCGTCATCGCCTGGTCCGGACCGTGGGGTTCCCCGTTGCGCCAGATGCAATTGCAGCTGCGCGCCCGCCACCGCCTGCGCTGCCGCGCCGCCCTGAGAACCTCGGACATCGATTGTCGGCGTAGCAAGAACCCAAGTATCCATCGCTTCGTCGTACGTCCAGTCCTTCTTCTTAGGCTTGGGCGCCGGCGTTGCAAGCTCGTTCTGGACGACCACGTTCCTCTTGCCTGCTTGCCAAGTTTGCCGACACGTCTCAGCAATCTCTGCATCCTCGATCTGCCGACGTCGAAGCGCACGTTCCGCCTCGGCCTCGGCCTTGCGCAGCTCTTCGACCACCAAGAGTTCCGCACGGCGGTCTGCCTCGAGGAGGCTGGCCCGGTGGGAGGGTTCGTTCCATTCGAGCCCCTCGCCATCGGTCGCAACCGGGATGGCTATGGCTTCCGCTAGAGCCCGCGACTCGTTTATATAGAGCCCTGCAATGTGCTGTGCTACAGCGATGCTGAGCATCAAGTTGCATCGGAAGGCAGTCTCCTCGTCAGGAGCAAGCGGCTCGACGGGCAGCATGCAAGGTGCCGCCTCGGGGCGACCAATCGTGCTGCTGAGCAACACGTCGGTGCTGGTGCCGTACCGCGGAGCCCAAAGCATGTGGCGCTGAATGGCCTGCAGTCGTAGCACGAGCTCACCGTCCATGCATTGGCGACTATCGGTCAATGTTGACTGCCACAACCGATGCTCCTGATGCCTGCTGTGCGATACGCAGGACTCGAAGTACAGTTGGCAAGTTCGCTGTTGCGAACCCTCGGCCCGGGACCACCGGCAGAAGTCATACGCCACCGCGTAACATCCGGCGTCCATCGCTAGGCGGCTCATGAGCATTCGGAACTCTGCTGCGTCACTGTCGAGCCTGCGGTAGGCTGCGTCGTCGTCGGCATCGTCCCAGAGCTGGAGCGCGAGGCGACTGGTCCACTCGGCAAACATGGCCAGCTGATCAGGAGGGGGGACGTCGTGTGCCCAACGTCTCCAGGTGTAGACTTGTTCTATCGGGTGGCAGGGCGAGTCTTGTTGGACGGCGGGAAGGGTCCACGCGAGAGTGTTGATCAGCAGGCTGGCGAGGGCGTCGATACAGCCGCGGACGTCGGGGAGAGGCGATGACCGAGCCTGGCATGGTCCGACGCGTCGTGCCTGTAGCCAAGACCGGTGCAGGGCCTCGTCCATCACTCTTATGAACAGGGAGGGCTGGCTGCATCCGAGCGATTTTTCCTGGAGCTGGGCGACAGGCGCGACCTGTGAGTAGAGTCCGGTTGGCAGCTTGTCGCTGGACCCATGAAGATACTCATTGCTGGATTTGTCGTTGTTATCATCGTTGTCGCTAACTGGGCCGCGTGCGAGGAAGTCGTCGCAGAGCCAGTCATCGATCGCACCTTGCCTGACATCCGCCAAGGTGGCTCTGGACGGACAGTTGCCGCGCCTTTGCAGTCTGACGAGGGACTCGGAGGCGAAGCGCATTTGGAGCGAGCGTAGCGAGCGCGACGGATCCCAAGAGCCTTGGCGGGACTCGATCAACAAAGATCGATCGAGGAAGCTACGGAAGCGCCAGCTCTCTTGCAACGCTCCAGAGTAGCGCTCCGTGACTTCGCACTGCCGATCGACTGTCCACAGCAGTAGCTGCAGCGTATCGGCCATTGCCTAGATCGGTAAAGGAATAAGGCGTACGTGAGAGGGTCAGCTTCACCAATGCCCATGTCGCAGCAGCAGGGTCGGAGGCGGCACGTACATCGGCGAGCAGTTGAGGCGAGTCCTTGTAGGCCGCATGCATCACGTTGAAGGGTATCGCGTAGGCCGAGTCGACGTGGCGACAGTGGGGCTCTTGTAAGCGGAGAGCGTCGATGCAGACCCTGATGAAGAGATGTCTGGCAACCAGCGTCTGGGATGCTGGTGGGAGGATGGCCAGGTTCGCTTCGAGTACAGCGCGGTAGGCGTCTTTGTCGGACCGTTCGACGAAGCCTTGGCCGGCGCGCTTTGGGGGGATGTTGGCCGGCCTGAGCTGCTCGGCCACGCAGATGGCGGCCATGGACGAGAGCCTCATGTGGGTGGGTGGGTATGGGTGGCGCGGCGCCGTGCTCTTGAGCGCAAGCGGCGGCTGAGCGGCGCGGGTGGGCCGACCCGTCAGGAGGGCGTGCAGGCGGGCAGCGTCGTCGCCGGGCGCTGCCAACCCCTCGACGCCATCCGCATCGTGCAAGTTGGCCACAGCCTCGATCCACGAGCACGGCGGTTGGGAGGCGGAAGCACCGACACTGCTGGGCGAAGGGGATCGAAGCGCGCTCGGCTGCGTCAGAGGGGAGCCCATTTCCGGAGGAGCCGGTCGGAGGTCTGCGCCAGTCGAAACGGCGATGCTGCTGGCATGCGAACGGCGGACAGGGTGATGGTCGTGATGCGTAGGAGGATAGCCGACCCGGATGAGTCTTATTAACTATTTGTGAGTTTTGCGGACCCTTGAACTTAGACTTTTGGGGGCGCGCCGCCCAGGTGTTGGCTCGGCGTGTGGCCGTGATTTTAGAACCACAACACATGCAACGCCAGGTGCCAGTCACAGCTTTCAACTCACACTCATGACTAACTGACTATGTAGTCACCTGGTGCTGCTGGCCTGTTTGCCTGCTCGTTTGGCGCCTCATGCGCGGGATTCGGCGGGGGGCCGCCATGGTGGAGGCTGGCTAACTCTGGGACCTTGGTTTTGTGATAAGTTTCACATTATGATGGTGATTCTTATTCTTATTCATAGCTAACTATCCCCTTGGCGAGCCTTGGCTTGACCGTCACCGCGTCCGTTTTTGGCGTGTGACCATCATTCCATGAAGGCCGTCGCTTCTCTCTCGCCCCTCTCGCCTCTCTCGCCTCTCTCGCCTCTCTCGGACGATCAAGGAGCGGAGCATTCCGCCTCCGCCTCCGCCCCCGTCTCCACTTCCCCTCCGAGCGCGGCTGTGGTGGCCACACCGACGTCGACGAGGCCGTCCGCCTCGTCAACGGCCGTCTCCCATCCTTACAACATCCTCACCCTCACCGAGATCCGCTCCGTCACCTGGTCCCGCGTCTACGCCCAGGGCCTAGCCACCGGCCATGCCTCCTTCTCGACAACCGCGCCCCCGAGCTGGCAGCAGTTCGACTCGCTGATGCTCAAGCCCCACCGCTTCCTCGCCGTGCATCCCCGCGACAACAGCGCCGCCGGATGGATCGCTACGTTTGCACCCTTCCCCGCTCTATCGCTCGGAATTGCCCTCGACAGGGCCGCTATCTCAACACCACCACCCACTGCCGCGGTGCAGTCGCCCATCCACGACGGCATGAGCGGCGGCACACTCGAGTTCCTCGTCTTTGTCGCCGAGGAGGCTCGAGGTAGAGGCGTGGCCGGCCAGCTCCTAGAGGCGTTGATCGACGCCTTGCGACAGAGCGCTCGATGGAGCTGCCTCCAGGCGACTATCTTTCCCGAAAATGAAGCAGCCCTTCGCCTTCTCAGACGCTACGGCTTCGTTCAGATCGGGACGCGACGCAGAGCCGGGAGGATGGTCGACGGTCCTCTCAAGGGGCACTGGCGAGACGTCGTCTTCTTTGAAAAGCGGCTGCAACCCTCGCACGAGGCAGAAGAGCCTCACGCCGCCTTCGATATTGCTACGGTGCAGCATAACGTTCAAGTTCCGACGTCTGCATCCCCATCGCAACAGGCGGCGCCCTTTGGTGATTACGGCCCATTACGGACCGTGAGCCCCTCGTTCTTGCTAAAACGGCCGCGCCTCTCCTAAGCATTCGTTGGAGAGGGGATGAGGGGGGGAGAGGGCATGGGTGTCAGAAGCAACGAAGTCGTCTGCAGCCGGCCCCAACACAAAGGTGATCATGCCTGATCGGGGATCCCGGGAGGAAGCTTGTGCGGCCCCGAACGGTTGCTCTGCTTCGTCGTTGCTTGTTACCGACGGGAGACACCTACCGCCTCGATCAGCCCAGAAGTCAACAATGGATCGCCTCACACGGTGTGATGGGCTGCAGGCGGCAAATGTGCTGCCACCAAGAAACGAAGAAAGAGGGCTCCACTCTTCTCGCGCTCCCCGCGCTGGTCTCGTTAGGAAAAGACTCCTTGCGGTTCCGCCTGCCATGCTACAATCGCGCTTTTGTGTCGACTCGGCGAGGCTGGGTGGTGCGAACTGTGTGAACAGGTTGGCTTCCATGCGAGGGCAACGGTTGCATGCTGCGGTGATGCGCAAGGTTGCCGCCGCGGAAATCTTCGCGTGGCCAGTCAACTCATCCCGACGTAGCGGCTTTTTTTGGGCTCTCGTGGGCTCCTGTGGGAGGTGTGATGCTTCTGCACTTCATCGCGTTGCTTGTCCCCCGATATTTCGCTGCCTCGGAGATCTACGGGCGGTGCATTTTGCTTCGCCTCGCTTTTAGCTACAGAGCTACAGGTGGAGTACAGCGCGCTCACACTCGTCTGGCTGCGAGCGCTGCTGGCCCAACGCTTTGGCTGTGTAACTAGCAGCTACTTTACCTTGAAAGGGCGCTACTGCATCTCGCACCCCTGGCCAATCATGGACAGAGGAACGGAGCGACCAAGAGGATGTGCGAGCTAAGCGAGGTCGACGTGGTGGAGCGTGGGGATAAGCGAGGAGGAGCAGGGTTGCTGCAGAGGGGAAGGGCCTGGGTTCAGAGGCATGTAGAAATGCGGATGCGGGCAGCGGTTTGGTAAAGCGGACGTCAGGGATGCAGCGTGCGACGAGCTGAGAGGGTGGACGGTGCGCTGACGATTAAGAAAGCCTTGCCTTTGGCCCCGCATCGATTTACCAAGGCCTTGTTGACTCTGGAAAAAGGCCGGTCGCAGGGCAACAAGCGAGCAGCCGGCGAAATCTCAACTCCACTCACGGCTATCAAGGCAGCCGGTGACTACAGCCCGCTCGAATGTAACTATGTAGTCGAGTGAGTGAGGTAGCTGGTCGAGTTAACAAGAGAGTGTGGGGCGAATTATACATTCAGGGCCTGCTTGGGATGTTTTGGCTTTGTCTGATTTTGATTGCATCTTATGCATTTGATTTATTTCACTTTGGATTTGCTGTTGCTGCCGTCTTTATTTTTTCTTTCTTTTTTTTTTTATTTTGCGGCAATCTTTGAAAGGCGGCGCGGTTGCGGAGGCTTAGCGCTGTTATGCGAGCGCAGACGTGCAGCAACCAGCCACGCGTATCAGTTGCCCAGCCAAGTTGCCCAGCACGAGTTGCCCAGCACGAGTTGCCCAGCACGAGTTGCCCGCTCTGATGGCCACGCTCTGACCCGTCGCCCAACGATCCACCATCCTCCTCGCGCTGTTCTCCGTCGGTCTCTCCCCTTCCGCGATGCGCGCTTCTCCAACCAAGGCTCGCTTAGTTCCTCGCCGCTGCTTACCCACCCCGCGGCAAGCACGCTACGGCCACGCAGCAACAAGGCCAGCCACCTGCTTCCATCAGGCTCAACCGAGGCCATCAGAGACGCCAGCCTCAAACCACACTAAGACTGTTTCCGGGAAAAGCGTTCCGGTGCTTCCATCTCGGTTCAGCGCAAAGAGCCAGGTCCTCGATCGCCATCATGTGGATATAAGCGGCGCTGTGTCCCACGTCTCCTCGCCCTCTCTTTCGCCACGCCGTCCTTCCACCACCCCCCTTTCCCCTCTCATACCCTCCCAATCTCACAATGTTGCTTCAGGGAAAGTGGCAACGCCTTGCGGCGCTCCTCGCCGTCCTCCCCAGCCTTGCTCAGGCCCTGCCTAGCAAGCTTGGCTTCGACAACCAGCTCGACCAGGAGACCCTATTCGCTCGCGAGTCCATCGTGCCCGACGTCGACACCACCACCGACTACACCTTTGGCTCTGCCGTCGCCCCCGACGCGCGCAAGTGGCCCGCCGGCTTCCACTTTGCTGTCGACTACTACCCCAACCAATGGCCCGAGTTCCTTTGGGAGAGCGATGCCGAGAGGATTGCCAACGCCAGTCTCTCGTACGCCAGGATCAACGAGTTCGACTGGGCCATCCTTGAGCCCGAGGACGGCAAGTACGACTTCTCAACGCTCGACCGCTCCATCGAGATCCTCGGATCCAAGGGCGTCAAGGTCATCCTGGGCACCCCCACCGCTACTCCGCCCATCTGGGCCGTTGAGAACTACGACATCCTTCCTGTCGATTCTCAGGGCCGCGACCGCAGGTTCGGAAGTGAGTAACGGCGCCCGAAGACTAGACATGGTCCCCGCTTCAGCTCGCCGCCTCGCAATTTCTGACCTCCGAGCTCAGCCTTTCCATTTGCTTTCCCATTGCACCTCTACAGGCCGGCGCCACTACAGCTTCTCGTCGCCCGACTACCGCAAGCTCAGCCAGAGGATCACCGAGGCACTCGCCAAGCGATATGGCAAGAACGAACACGTCGTCGGATGGCAGATCGACAACGAGCTGACGTGCCACAACACCGGCCGCACCTACGACAAGCACGCCGAGTCTCGCTTCCGCGGCTGGCTGCAGGAGAAGTACAACAACAATATCACTCTCTTCAACCAGAAGCAGGGCCGAGTCTTCTGGTCGCAGGATTACCAGAACTTTGAGCAGATCAAGCTGCCCCAGCTCGAGGTCACCGAGAGCACTCCTGCGCACCGATTCGACTTCTACGAGTTCAGCTCGGACATCGTCATCGAGTTTACCAAGGAGCAGGTCGACATCATCCGAAAGCACAGCGACAAGTTTATCACGACCAACTTTATGGGCTTCGCTACCGACTTCGACCACTACAAGCTGGCCCAGGCGACCGGCCTCGATCTGGCCACCTGGGACTCGTACCCGCTCGGCAACACCGAGCAGTTCGCCTGGATCAGCGACGAGGACAAGCTCCGATTCGGACGAACCGGCATGCCCGACTCGCAGTCGCTGATGCACGCCCTATACCGCGGCATCAGCGGTGCCGCCTACAACAAGACGACGGGACCCTGGGCTGTTATGGAGCAGCAGCCAGGGCCAGTGAATTGGGCACCTCGAAATCCTGCTCCCAGGGAGGGAATGGCGCGTCTGTGGTCGCACGAGATCCTGGCCCACTCGGGCACGATGGTCAACTACTTCCGATGGCGCGAAGTTCCCTACGCGCAGGAGCAGATGCACGCTGCCTTCAACCTGCGCAACAACGAGCCTGACACCCTCTTCTTTGAGCAGCAGCAGATCGTCCACGAGGACCTTCCCGCGCTCGAGAAGGCCGGCCTGTTCACCACCGAGACCAAGGACGGCAAGAAGTCGGCTCCGATCTTCGAGGAGGAGCCCCAGGCCGATGTTGCGCTCGTCTTTGACTACCACGCCCAGTGGCTATTTGAGACTGAGCCGCAGTCTGGCACCTGGGATACGGACAGCAACAGCTTCAAGGACCCTTCGATCTACTATCCTGCCCTCGTCCTCAACTGGTACTCGGCGCTGCGACGACTCGGACTCTCGGTCGACGTGATTGGCCCCTACACCAAGCTCGACGGCTACAAGCTGGTTGCGGTGCCGACGCTGCCCATCATTGGCAAGGAGTTTGACGCCGCCTTCAGCCAGTACAACGGCACTGCCATCTTCGGACCGCGATCAGGGAGCAAGGTACCGACGCTAGACATTCCCGACGGTCTGGTCCCGGCGGCTGGCTCGCTGCGTGAGGCGCTGCCGATCGAGGTGACGCGAGTCGAGACGACCAAGCCCGGCCTCGGCGACCAGATCTCGTACCAGGGCCAGAAGTACAACGTGTCGGGCTGGCTCGAGTGGGTTAACTGCTCGCGCGGCAACCGCAACTCGAGCGTCGCGATCAGCGAGGGCGCCACCTACTCGGGCTACCGCGACGGCAAGCCCGTCACCTGCGCCAACGACGACGGCAAGAAGAAGACACACTACATTGGCGCCTACACGCCCATCGAGTTCCTTATCTCGTACTTTGGCGACGTCGCCAGCGGGCTCGGACTCAAAACTCTGCTGGGCACCGACGTCAGCAAGGACAAGGAGCTCGGCACCGACCTGCGCCTCAGCAAGAGTGGCAAGGGTCTTTGGGCTTACAACTACGGCCCCGAGCCCGTCGACCTCCCGGCCACGCCCGAGGGTGCCGAACTGGTCCTCGGAGGATCCGGCGGCAAGGTTGGCCCCGCCGACGTCGCCGTTTGGAAGCTCGCTTAAGGCGCCTCGCGGCATTGCCCCCTCTCTCGTGAACTGGATTCCCTCTAATCTATCTCGGGCCTTTTCTTTTCCGGCGGTGAACGTTTGGTTTCATCGGCTTGGCCATGCGTCTCTGGGCGGTTGGGCTGTTTCGCAAGCTCCGCCCTCCCTTACGGCTCCCCTGTAAGGATGTCCACCTGTAGTGAAAGAACACGAAAAAAATGACAAAGTGCCACGGGTTCATTTCTTTACGCTGGTATCGAGCTGTCTGTGGTTTGCAGACGTGTGCTTTCTTTC
Source organism: Thecaphora frezii (assembly GCA_026284005.1). Classification (NCBI taxonomy): domain Eukaryota; kingdom Fungi; phylum Basidiomycota; class Ustilaginomycetes; order Urocystidales; family Glomosporiaceae; genus Thecaphora; species Thecaphora frezii. Next base: position 652 of record JALNIF010002913.1, on the reverse strand, counting down.
GACGAAGGATGCCAGCGCTACAGAGGGATCCGAGAGACGAGGGTATGGACGTAGCGTGTCCGGAGGCTATGTACAGGGCTACAGCGGAGCATGCGATGACGGGAAGAATGGGGAGGGGGGAGTCGAGAGTGCTCGGTATCAGAGCAGCCGCTGGGTATTCTGATTCGTATCAAACGTCGCAGGTCTTGCGCTTGACGAATTGTTTCAGGAGATGGTCCGGCCGGAGGAGGCGATGCCTGCCAAGGCAAGAGACAAGAGGCGAGACCGATTTCAGCCCCCCAAAGCGGTGCTGCAGCCATGCGAGAACCGCGACCAAGGGCTGGCGCGCTCACTCTTAGGTGTCGTTGGGATTGCGTCGAGGAGCTTGGCTCTGCTGGCCTAGCTGACGGTGACCCTTCCGCTCCTACCAAAAGCGAGCGACCACCTCTTCCATCCCCAGCGGCGGAGGTAGAGGACGCGCGGGATGAGCGTGTACTGGTGGATGCGGTGGTTGACGTGGACCGAGGGCATGCTGAGATCGTTGGCGTTAGGCGTGATGGGTAAGTGCGGCGAAGTGGGGAGGTTTGGCAAAGGATTGGGGAGGCTTGTGTTGGTGTACGAGTTGCGGAAGCGGGGGGTGAGGTTTATGTAGGTCTCGCCTAGGTGGCTGGAG
>JALNIF010002905.1:0-13098 GCA_026284005.1 Thecaphora frezii | reverse complement strand
AGAGGGAAGAGGGAAGAGGGAAAGAGGAGGGGAAACAAGGATGAGGGATGCGCCTGGTATTTATGGCGTGGCGGTAGGCTGGACTCAGACTCATGACTGCGTTGCGGTGACTTAAAGTTGCTCTTCGGGCGCGTTGGGGGCACCGGCGAGCCCTGAGACGGAGCCACTCGCAAAAGCAAGTCACGGTTAAGCTAAGCCACTCAGCTGCTCTCGGCGTGGGCCGTTGGCTTCTTGGCCGCGCGCCAACCTCGGCGGCTGAGCTTGGGCCAGGCCACGTAGGCTCGAGCGTCGTTGTTTCCTGTTCCCCCCGCGGCGTAGCCGGTCCGCCGCTCCGGCGCCTCGCACGCGTCTCGCAAAGCTCCACCTGGCGCGTCCACAGCCCGCATCGGGCGAACGCTGCACCCCGCATCCCAGCTTCCGATCCGCTGCCAACCCGCGTGGCTGTTCCTTGCCTCCTTCTGTCCTCCGCACCGCGCCCGCCCTATGGCGTCCTCGACAGCACAGCATCGCAATGCCGGACGACGTCGAGTCGTCGAGCTACAAACATCCTCCCTCTTCTACCAGGAATACCTGACCTTCCCCACTCCCTTCTCGCATCCGAGGTGACCCAGAGTCTTGAAGACTACGCCGACGAAAACAACGCACCCCGCTCGGATCAACAGCATCACACTTCATGTCAACTACAGCTTCTTTTGTTTTCCGCACGGCGCGAGGGCGTACGGCGCTTCTTGAACGATGATACAACTCTACACGGAATCTAGGCCGCCAGCAAAGCATTCCGATACAGAGTCACGACAGCGACCTAGTAGTACAGACTAGAAACTTTAAAATCAGCATCCACCGCCTCCATCTTTGGCTCCCCACCTCTTCACTCTACCTTTTTGCTCCAACTTTGCGGCTCCACCACCCCCCACTTTCACATCCTCAATCTTTTTTCATCCGCTTGGCGGCAGCAACCTTTCTACGCAGCCTCAGCTTGCCGTCGACCGCGCCTTACTTGTAGACGCTGGTGAACTGGCTGATCGGAGGTCGCGGCAGCAGACCGCCGTGGCTCTCGACGCCTTCGATGCGGTGGTAGGCGTTGAGGTTCTTGTGCAGCACAAACTGGAACACGCTGCTGTCGCCCTCGCGCGCCACAATGACGCTCGACCACAGGAAGTGGCTCCAGCGGCGGTACATCTCCTCGCCGTACTTGGCGATGACCTTGTCACGGTTCGACTCCCAGTTGCGCGCCCATCGCAGGATGGTGGCGCTGTAGTGGACGCCCGCCACGTCGACCGAGCGGATCTCGAAGCCGGCCTTTTCCAGCTGCGTCACCACCCAGCCCAGCGAAAGCGAGGCGTCGGCGCCGGGGAAGACGTCGCGGTTCATGAAGATGCCCCAGTGGAGGCCCTGGTGCTGCCACGCCGGTCGCAGGCCCGCCACCTGGAAGACAAAGACGCCGTCGTCGTCGAGCAGCGTGTAGACGTCGCGGAGGAACTTGCCGTAGTGTCGGATGCCGACGTGCTCGGCCATCTCGAGCGAGATGATCTTGTTGTAGTGGCCGGGCTGGACGGGGATGTCGCGGTAGTCGAGGTTGAGGATGCGCGCTTGCGAAGGGTCGATGCCATTCTTGCGGAGGCGGTCGTTTCCGAAGCGGGTCTGGGTCTTGGCCAGCGTGACGCCGGTCACGTCGCATCCGTAGTTCTTGGCGGCGAAGGTGGCAAAGGTGCCCCAGCCGCAGCCAATGTCGAGCACGCGGTCCGAGGGCTTGAGCGCCAGCTTCGAGCAGACGAGGTTGAGCTTGTTGTCTTGCAGCTCCTCGAGCGTCTCCTCGCGGTGCGGGTCCGAGATGATGCCCGAGGTGTAGATCATCTGGGGGCCGAGGAACCAGGCGTAGAAGTCGTCGCCCCGGTCGTAGTTGTCCTGGATTTGGGTCTCGTCCTGCTTGGCAGTGTGCATGATGACCTCGGGGATCATCTGGAAGAGGACAAACTTGAACTGCTCCCAGGTGAGGACAAAGGAGCACCAGTCGTGGCGGTACTCGAGCAGCTCGAGGTAGTGCATCTTGGGCTCGATCTTGCCGGCAAAGTAGGCGTCGTGGAAGGTCTGGTAGGGGATCTTGGTGTGACCGTTGTACTTGCGGCGAAGCTCGGGGTCCTTGATGTCCAGGTAGTGCTCGATCGGGCGGCCGGGGAGGGCGACCTTTTCGTTGATGCGCGGGCCGAACTTGGCGGCGGCGACCCAGTAGGCCATAGTGACGGGGACGCTAAAGATGGCGGCAAAAATGAAGTAGAAGGTCCAGTTGAACCACTTAGGGTTGACGAAGGGGATGATGCGGAAGATGACGGCGGGGGCGATGAAGATGAGCATCGCCAGGTGGAGGTTGTTGAAGTAGCCGTTTCCTTCGGCGGGGAGCGGCGCGTTGGCGATGGTGGGCTGGACAAGAAGGATTGAAGATGAGGTGCAAGGGTCGTCATTTGGGTCAGCATCATTGTCAGATCAGTAGGGGGCAATGACAGGAGGGGGGACTCTGTCGCAGATTCGCATATGTGCCGAGCGAGGCGCCGTAGTTCAGGTACGTACGTAGTTAGTCAGCTTGACCTGGCCTCCGGGAGCGAGCTTGGCCTCTCCGTTGGCAGCTGCCTTGGGAGCCGCGGCGGCCAGCGCAGCAACGGGGGCCGCCTCCTCAACGGGCTTGTATGGCACGGCAACAGCGGCGACGGGCGCGTGCTGAACGACATCGACGTCGTCCTGGACGGGCGCGGCCGAGACCGGGGCGGCCGGGACGGCGTCGTCCTGAGCCGGAGGGGCAGCAGCAGCAGTCACATCATCCTCGACGGGGTTGGGCTGCTGGTGGGGGAGGTCGACGGGCTCGGCGACGCCATGGTCGTCGAAGCTGAGGTTCTGTGCATCCGGCTGGAAGCCCGAAGGCACGCTGGCGTGGGAGTCGTCCTCCATTCTAACGATGCGGTAGGAGGAGGGGGCAGGGGTGGGTGAGAGGATGAAGGTACAGAAAGAAGGCTCAAGCAGCAGGAAAGCGTTGCTTTCTTCCTGAACGGTCTGGTAGCTGTGGCTGGCACGACTGCTGGCCCCTGGGCTGGGCTGCGTGCAGCGAGCAGGGAGTGCACAGTCGCAGGTGGTTGGCTTGGTTGGGCCTAATAATTACGGTTGTGCGTGTTTGCACCGCCTTTTACACTGAGCCGACGCTGCGGCCAGCCCTGTTGGACTTTTCTCTGTGTCTGGGCGACGTCTGGGCCAACTTTGCCGACAACCCACGGTTGGCTGGCTGGTTGGCTGGCTGGTTGGCTGGCTGGTTGGCTGGCTGGTTGGCTGGCTGGTTGGCTGGCTGGCCTCCCGCTGTGAGTGTTCAAGTAGCAGCCCAGGCGCATGCGCATGCACAACCAACTGCATCACCACAAGGCGAAAAGCAAACAAAGCGGCCGCGACCAACCTTTTTGAATAAAGTCAAGTGAAATAAATCAAATCAAATCAAACTAGATTAAAGCCGAGGCGATGCAGCACATGCAACTTGCAACGGGCCCGTGCAGCACCGCGCCTTCGCGGCGAGTGGGTAAGAAGAAGTTGCAGGTCGATTGGCGAGGCCAGCCAAGGAGGCCAGCATACGCGTCCGTTCAGCTGTCGGTTCCGCGCCCAAAGCGGGGAGCGGGGTTAAGGCCAAAGGGAAGACGGAAGGCGGGAGGCACACGCGTGTCGCAAAGACGAATCTCCGAGGTCTGCCTCAGGCCAAAAGGCTGGCCAAGGCAACCAAGGGCTGGGCGGGCGACCGGCGCTTGTGGAGGTTTTCCGCTCGAGGGTCGATCACCAACACCCAAGGAGCGACGGCTTAGGGCCCGGCGGAGTGCCGGGTCTCGATTCGGACGGATGGTGCGTCGGTGTGATGGTGATGGAGGATGGGACGAGCGCAATATGCGAGCGCGTCTGCCTACCAGCAACGCATTCGCACAGGTCTACGCAATGGAATGTTAATATGAATCACAATCTCAATACACCAGCAGCGCCCTGTCTGAGCTCGCGCGACGCGGCCTTGTTTGCAGCGCATCCATGACAAAGCTGTATGTATCTTGGTTAGCGTCATCTGAGCCTCAAAGTGGTGCGTACGTGGCATTTTGCGTTTTGACGTTTTCATAGGATCAGTTATTCAGCGGGTGCGTCGGTCCTTGCGCGCGTTAGCCTCGATCCACGTCTGCCCACCATTCACGCATTGCGCTCGCCACCGTCATCACCTCGATCGCCGCCACCCTCGTCGCCGCCACCCTCGTCGTCGCCACGTTGCCACGCCTCACACGCGATCGCATCGGCCCATCCGCAGCAGCAGCTTCCACCTTGGACCCGGCCGCGCCTGCCATCCTCTGCTTCCGTTGCAGCCAATTGCATCACCGTCAGCACCAGCACCAGCATCCGCATCAGCCGCACCTCGCACCGCCAACAGCACCAGCACCAACGGCTACCCACAGCAGCATCGGCAACGCTCCTCACACTTCTACCACCGTATCGGACGCCACCACAACCTCATCACTGTCCACTGCATTGCCAACACCGATCACCCCCCACGCTCTTCCGTACCACCTCTCCCTCACAGCCATCTCCAGATAGCAATCGGCATAGAAGCGCCCGGTCCCCCCATCAGCTTCATAGTCGGCAAGTCTCACCCAAGATGATGGCGGCCTCGTCGAGTCGCCTTCCGGCGGCGCATGAGTGAGTAGCACAAGACGTCTCCGCTCGCTCCCGTCCGCCGATCGGTCCATGTGTTCGCGGCTGACTTGGCGCCTCTCTTGAATCGTCCTGCGCTCCAAGCGTCAATGCGACGTGGGAGGTTCTCGGGCCCGGAATCGACCAGATCATGACGAGGCTGCGTGAAGGCATGAACAACGCCGACTACATGAAGCTCTATACCTTGGCCTACAACCACTGCACCAGTAGCAAGATGGCCTCCGGCTCCGGCGCGCTCGGCAGCCTTGGCGGCTCGTCCAAGTCGGGCGCCAACCTCGTCGGTGCAGAGCTCTACAACTGCCTCATCCAGTACTTTCAGAACCACCTCGCCGACGTCCGTAAGGGCGCAGAAGGCCTCGCAGACGAGCCGCTGCTCAAGTACTACGCTGCAGAGTGGGACCGCTACACCACCGGCGCTAACTACGTCAACCGGCTGCTCGCCTACCTCAACCGCCACTGGGTCAAGCGGGAAAAGGACGAAGGCAGGAAGCACGTCTACACCGTCTACATTGTAAGTCGTCCCACCTGCCTGAGATAGGTGACCCTGACGGCCGAAGCGAAGGGGGAAATGGCGACAGTGGTTTGTAGGATAGACGAGACTTGACGAGCCGTCGCTGAACTCCACGCTTGCTTGCTTGCCGGCGACCTCGACCTTGGCGGTCCACAGCTTGCCCTGGTGCAGTGGAAGGAGCACATGTTTAAACACATTCAGAGCAAGGCTCGACTAGGCAACGCTATCATGAAGCAGATCGAAAAGCAGCGGAACGGAGAAACCATCGACGCATCCCTGGTCAAGAACGTGCTCGACAGCTTTGGTAAGCAACCCCGGAGCGTCACCCCGGATCGGTCCGCACTTTTTGCTCATTATCGCATGTGCTGTGTTGTTGGTCCTGGCCGCTCCCGTTGCCTTGGTCTGTTGCAGTTTCGCTGGGCCTCGACGAGGCCGATACCAACCGGCTCAACCTCGAGGTCTACAAGCAGGAGTTCGAAAAGCCTTTCCTGGAGGCCACCGAGCTCTTCTACAAGGCCGAGTCCGATAGCTTTGTGGCGCAAAACAGCGTCACTGACTATATGAAAAAGGCCGAGGCGCGGCTCAAGGAGGAGGAGGACCGCGTCGAGCTCTACCTGCACAACACGACCAAAGCCAAGCTGATCAGCTGCTGCGACAATACCCTGGTGCGGCGCCACGCCACCATCCTGTGGGACGAGTTCCAATCGCTGCTCGAGCGCGACCAGGCCGACGACCTGTACCGTATCTACACGCTCATGTCGCGCATACCGGAAGGGCTCGAGCCGCTGCGGCAGAGCTTCGAGGCGCATGTCAAGCGGGTCGGCCTGGCCGCCGTGGAAAAGGTGGTAGGTGAATCGCCGGAGGCGCTCGAGCCGGGCGCCTATGTCTACGCGCTGCTCGAGGCGCACCGCAAGAACCTCGAGACGGCCAACGCCTCGTTCCGCGCTGAGGCCGGCTTCCTGGCTGCGCTCGACAAGGCGTGCCGCGACTTTGTCAACCGCAACAAGGCGACGGGCACGTCGACGAGCAAGTCGCCCGAGCTGCTGGCCAAGCACGCCGACGCGCTGCTAAAGAAGAGCAACAAGACGACGCAGGAGGCATCGCTGGAGGACGCGCTCAACGAGGTAATGGTGGTGTTCAAGTACATTGAGGACAAGGACGTCTTCCAAAAGTTCTACTCCAAGATGCTGGCCAAGCGGTTGGTCAACTTTGCGTCTGCGTCGGACGACGCCGAGGCCAACATGATTTCGCGGCTCAAAGAGGCGTGCGGGTACGAGTATACGACCAAGCTGCAGCGGATGTTTACCGACATGGGGCTGAGCAAGGAGCTCAACGACAGCTTCAAGGAGTCGATGGCCAAGCAGCATGACAAGTCGAAGCTGGACATTGACTTTTACGCGCTGGTGCTGGCCAACGGCTTTTGGCCGCTGCAGGCGCCGACGACGAACTTTTCAATCCCGACGGAGCTGCTGCCGACATACGAGCGGTTCCAGCGGTACTATGGCGCCAAGCACAGCGGGCGGAAGCTAACGTGGCTGTGGCAGCTGTCGAAGAACGAGATTAAGGCCAACTACCTGAGCCAAAAGATCCAGTTTGGCACGAGCACGTTTCAGACGGCGGTGCTGCTGCAGTTTAACGAGAGCGAGAGCCTGACGGGCGAGGAGCTGCGTACGGCGACGGGGCTCAATGAGGCGACGCTGAAGCCGGTGCTGGCGATGCTGGTGAAAGCCAAAGTGCTGCTGCTGGAAGCCGAGAGCGACACGTACAGCATCAACGAAGGCTTCAAGAGCAAGAAGCTAAGGGTCAACCTCAACCTGCCCATCAAGGCGGAGCAGAAGGCGGAGAGCAACGAGGTGATGAAGACGGTCGATGAGGATCGCAGGCTGCTGTTGCAGGCGACGATTGTGAGGATCATGAAGGCGAGGAAGCAGCTGAGGCATGCCAACCTTATCCAGGAGGTGGTGGCACAGGTCAACGCCCGGTTCCAGCCCAAGGTGCCCGACGTGAAAAAGGTGCGTTTCTTTTACTACTTCTGCTCCTGCTTCCCCTTCCTCAATCTTGTATCCACACTCGCGGCATCGCCTACGTCGTTTCACCAGTCGTGCGCAGCACAAACCAAGTGCTTGAAAAACTGACGATATGCAACTCTCCTTTCTCTCTCTCTCGCGCGCACACGCAGGCCATCGACCACTTGATCGACAAGGAATACCTCGAACGCATCGAAGGCCAAAAGGACATGTACGCCTACCTCGCCTAGGAACCCCCCTTTCCATCTTTCCTTCCCTCTCTGTCCCTCCGTCTCTTTCCTCTTGTCTCCCTCCCTCCCTGCCTCCCCAAACCGTCCCTTTATCCCTTCCACCTTCGTCTCTTCAAGTGATGGAATATCCGATCGTTGCAAAACCACATACAGTGCTCCTCGCTTGCGTTTGGGCCACGTGCGGGATATCTCCCGCCTGATTTTATAAACTTGGCGCTTGTCAGATGCACATAGATACACGCACACGCTCGCAGAGCCCAACCTGTCGTAACTGTGAAAATATCTGCATCTTGTGATTGCAACTGCACTAGCAACCGGTCAGAGCGAGGCGGCGCCGCCATCGCGCAGTCGGCGTCGAGAAGCGACGAGAGCAGGATCGCTTACTGGCTTTGCCTCAGCAGGACCGCTCCGTCATTCGTGGCGCAGCTGTGGTTCCACCTCTTTTAACGTCTGATGAATGACGCACGGTTGCCACACTCGATGACAGCGTCGTTTGCTGTCGCTCCTTCTCCTTGCTCAAAACTGGACTGCCGAATCGCGAGACGTGCCCTCGTCATCCCTCTGCTGCAGGCGATGACGGGCCATCAGGCGTACCTCGGCGCGGGACGACGGCTTTGGATAGCGACGTCCCCAGCCCTTTCTCCAATCGAGAAGCCTCCTAAACTAAGCTGAAAATGGCGGGTCGGTGGAAGCGTCGGCGTCGGAGGTGGAGCCGGATATCGGCGGTCGCAAGTTGGTGACGGTGGTAGCAAGGTCAGGTCGGGTCGGGCAGAGTCGGATCGGATCGGAGCGGGTGAAGGCAGGTAGAGGAAGGAATAGGATGAGGGACATGGGATGGGTCCGTAACAGTTGGATGCATGAAGAGGACGGAACGTCAGTAATAGAGCACAGCGATCGATGCGAAGATGCAGTGGAATGCGATGTGGTCCGCGATGAGGCTGCCGAGCCGGTGACGGAGGTGGCAATGGTGGCAATGGTGGCAATGGTGGCAATTGTGATGGCGGTGGCGTCGGCCATGGAGACGGTGCTGGTGCTACTGCCCGCACACTGCGGTATTAGAATGAAGTCCATAGGTCGAAGATCATATGCGCTCAGCTCGGCTCAGCCCCATTGCCATCAATCTGGTCAAAGGGCTCAACGGCCAAAGCCTTGTCGTAGTCTGCAGGAGGGCCAGGTGCAATAAGGGGAAACGATATCGTGCGATGACGGCATGAGAGAGCGTCATCGCCGCACGGCCATCCACCAAGGCGCAGATGAAGGAGGGAAAAGCATCAACGAAAGCCGGCTAACGTCGCCTTCGCCCGCGTAAAGCAGGTTGAAGCAGGGGAAGAGGCGTCTGCCCATCTTCAATGCCGGCCGCGGCCGACAACACCGGCCTACGCACCTCTAACGTGGGCCATTCGGCATTCCGGAGCATCGCATCTCGAGCCATTGGCTTCTGCGGGACACCAGCGCTTCTTGATTGGGATGGTCGGTCCATCCCTCACGCCCTCGCTGGGATTTGACGGTGCAACCGTCGCCGAGCCGATGGTTGCCGAGGCCGACCGTCCCGCGGTCAGCGAACGGAACCCAGAGAAGCGAGTGAATGGTGAGATGTAGGCCTTGAACCGCTCGGTCATCTGTGCGCGCATAGTATAAGCAAAGAAGAACGGAAAAACATGGAAAGAGAAAAGGGAAGATGAGGTCAGGGCTGTCGCGGTTGCCTCGACAGACTCGACCACTATAAAATGGAAGAAGCCGCCGCCAAATTCGGCTGAGTAGCCGCAAGCACGGCAGCTAAAGCCACGGTTAAAAGAGGCTGCTGGACAAAGAGGTCCCTTGCGCATCGCTACCGTTGCCGCAGCACGTTCGTTAAGGGGATCTGCTAGATAATGATCACGCACGTTCTGCAAGAGGCTGGAAGTGTGAGGCGGGGAAACCTGAGGGGTCGAAGCGGTCGGAAGAGACTGTCGACATACAGGGGGTCCGTAAAGAGTAAAAGAGAAGAAAAAAATGGTGGAAGGGGAGAGGGGAGTGTAGGTAAGCGGCGCGAGCCGGCTTTATACCAGCAGCTGTCAATCGTCTCCGAATAAACTTAGCATCGCAACGAACCTGGCCTTCTACCTCTTGCGAGGCCGTCTGTGTATCACCGCTTGCACCTACGCCATCGGCCGCTGAGGATTCCGTTTTATGTATTTGAGGTGATGCCGAAACCTGCGCATCCCCGTCCAGCGGCTGCGAAAGCGGAGCCGGATCCGGCTCGACGACGGCTGGCGCGGCGCTCTGGCGGTTGCGCGCTTCGACGGCCGCCTTCTTCTGCTTCAAAGAGGCCAAGAGCTTCTCCCGCTGCAGTTGCAGCTTCGGATCAAGCTGCAGCCCGGTAGAGGCGGTTTCACTGGATAGCTTCGACGCTGCGGGCTCGACGACCGCAGGCGCAGTGATCTCGGAAGGCCGGCTCGACGCACCATTTATCTTCTCGGAAGCAGGGAACCTCTCAGCTTGCGACGCCACATCGACCCTCCCCTCGCCTGTGCTCGGCTTGCTCGGTTCGCTGGGTACTGAGCAGGCGGCGATGGAGCTGGAGGCGGACGGTGAGCCGTTACTGCTCTTTTTCCTCTCCAACGCCTTAATCCGCTGCAGCAGAAGCTTGATGTCTTGCTCCTTTTTCAACAGCTCCTCGTTTGGAGTGTCTGCCTTCGGCGTACTGGCAGCAGTCGGCTGGCTGCCCTCCTTCCGGGTTGGAGTGACGGCGCCGTGAGGCGTGTCGAGCGCTTTGCCGCTCCTCGCTTCCAATGCCTGCGTCGTTGTGGAGCTCGGGACGGCAAGACCCCTCTCGGCGAGGTAGAGGGCATAGATGGCCTGCATGGTGTGGCGCCGAACCGCGGCACAGGCGGCTGTGCGACTCGTGCAACGCTCTTCCTCGTCATCGTCTAGGTTGTTGTAATTGTCGTCGTCGTCGTCGTCGGACACTTCGATGATCAGCCTTGTGCGATAAGGCTGGCGGAAGAACTGCACCCGCCTCCTCGGAGCTTCAGATTGGTGCGAAAAGGAGGGCATCTCATCAAAGTCGGCCGCCACAGGTCGACGGCGCCTAGGCCCGTGTGCGAGGACGCCGGCCGGCGCCTGCGACTGCGCCGCCTGCCGAGGTACGGTATCGGCGAAGCCAGCAGGCTGACCGTCAAAGTGGTCCCGACCCCTGAGGGATGCAGACGTCTCGAGGTTTGTAGGCGCCGTAGCTGGGGCTGCCAAGCTTGGAAGCGGTGCGTCAAGGTCGACCTCGCCGGCGGGGGTATCTGGCTTCCGCGAAAACGCGTCGGCGTAGGAGATCTGCTGGCGTCTGGCGGGTGGTACAGCAGTGCTGCCAAAGTCGAGGTCAATGCTCTGTTCGCTGGTCGGCGCATCGACGTCGCGATAGGATCGAACCTTGGTCTTGATCGTCTCAGTTGGATCCGCCTCGGATTCTGACGTCTCAAGCGCCATGTCTTCGTCAGAGCACTGATGCCCACTTGCGAAAGCCGCCTTCTCACCGGTATGTAAGGCCACTTCGGAATCAGACTCTGGCTCTGGCGGCTCGTAAACGGGGCTCGAGGGGCGGCTGCCCTCGCCGTTGAGCATGGCGTTTTGCTGCGCCTGCAGCAGCAGCATCTGGACCGCCGCGGGCCGGGCGGCCGGATCCTTGTCGATCTCCTCTTTGACCTTGGCTGCGCGCGAGGCGACGGCCTTTCGACGGAGCGTCGCCAGCGCCGCCTGCCTAAGTTCCGATGCAGGATCGACGCCACGCGAGCTTGAGGCCGTAGGCTCCTGGGCTGCGGTAGCGGTCGTGCTGCCAGCTGCCGGCGTCTGTTCGGGTATCCCCGAGGAAGAAAGTGGCGCTGGAACCTCGACCGACGGATCGGGCTTGGTGACGCCGACGTTTCCGTCCAAAGGGATGCCCAGCTCTTCGCAGCAAGTCTGGACGATCCGAGGATTGACCCCCTCACTGATCAGCCTGCTCGGCGGCATGCCGCAGGCTGCCAGCTTCGCAACCAACTCCAGCGCCTCTTCCTTCTCCTTATCAGTCCCTGCAGCGACGAACGCATTCCAAAGGGACGGCGATATCAAGGCGATGGGTTCGGCGGGGTCAGCCAACGGCCCCACACGGCCGAAAACAGGCCAACGCAAATATGACTTACAGGATTTCGAGCTTCCCGCGCTTGATCGATTGGTTTGCGGCACTCTGGATTGGTTCGCCTCGGCGAACGGCACCGCCGATGTCTCTGCTTTCCTCGAGCGTGCTTTCTTGCGCTTGAGAAGCTTGGCTGGTGGCTCCGATAGGGAGGCAAAGGTATTGGCATGCGAGTCCCTGCTGACAGTCTTGCGCTTGCGACCAGGATCAGCAGGGGCCTGTGGCTCGGTCCATGAGGCATTATAATGAGGAGACCATTGCTGGTGCGACCGAGGATGGTAGGGGTGAGCGTAGGGCGATAGCTGCTGTCGGGAAGAGGTCGCCTGCGCCGAGTAGTCGTCCGGCCAGCTATGGTTGGCATAGCCCAGGTCTGCAGGCGGAAGAGGTGGAGGCGGTGGATAGAAGGGTGGGCCAGCGCGCCAACCATACTGTTGCCAGTCCTCAGGGTTGGGGTGGTAGTGTGCATCGGCGGGTGGCTGCGGAGCATCGACATCGAAGCCGTACGGTCCGGCGGCGTAGCGAGACGTCGAAGGCGAAGTCCATGGGATCTCCTGCTGCGGAAGGGACCCTAGAGGTGTCAAGTGACCGACCGCAAAGACGACGGCAAATCAGCGGGTAAAAGCAGAATGGAGGAAGACGAATCAGCACCGAGCGAACCTGTAGCCATGTGGGCTGGATCTTCTTTCTGAATGACCTAACTCACCCAAGTGTGGTGCCGCAGAGTACGTGGGCGCTCCCGCTGTTCTGGGCGCGATTGGAGGCGACGCGAAATACCCGTTGGTCGGGTTTTGCGATGCACCAACAACATGGGGTGCAACAGGCGACGCAAGCTTCACAGCAAGATCCTGGGGAGGCGGAGCTTCCGCTGTTGAGCCTATTTGGGCTTCGCCATCAGACAATTCACCTTCCTCGCGGTCGGATGATGGAGGGACTTCAGATTGCTGTGGGACGGACTCCGTCGGGGCTAGTGCTGTTGGGCATACGGCAGCGGGCGAAGACGGGCGCACTCCAGCACCATTGCCAGGCTGCTGCTGCTGAACATCCGTAGGACCTGGGGCGGATACTGGCTGCGTAGCGTCGTGATCCGGGTCGTCGTCTTCGATAGTGATGGGGTTGGCTTCAGAGGATCCATAGTCGAGGTCTAGAGGCTCGCTCGCGGGGGGAGCGTCGCCGCAGTCGAGGCCTTTGCGGCGGTGGGTGCCACGGGTCGAGGTGGCGCCGCCTCGGCGGCCCTTTCCGCGCGTCTTGGTTCTAGCCATGGCAAGCCTTGACCATCACCGTGCGACGAGGGCTGGACGTCGAGCGGCAAGAAAGGAGGGGCAAGCTGGAAAAATGGAGTTCGCCGGAGCGAGGCGATGGTTTGTCGTCTGAGGCGAGCGGTGCGGAGAGCAAAGGCGAGCAAGAGGAGGCGGGCAGAGGGCGGAAAGTGGTGGAAAGAGGGAAGCGAAGCGTGGCTGGCTGGTTGGCTGGCTG
>JALNIF010002903.1:0-24087 GCA_026284005.1 Thecaphora frezii | reverse complement strand
GGGGGGGGGGGGGGGGGGTTACAATCACCTCCTAGAAAAGAGATAATGCCCCACTCCCCACTCATTCCCGCCGTTGGTGGCGAAAAACTCGGCGCAGGCGAGGTAAAACACCCTGAAACGGTAAAACGTCTTTTCGCCCTCTAGGGCGTCCTTGCCCTGCTTTTCGGCGTCTTTACGCAGCAGCGCGATCGAGGCATTGTTGCGGCCATTGAGGGAGTCTTGTTTCTTGAGCCAGTGTTCGCAGGTCTTGGCGTAGTGGGTGCCGTTGATCCTGCAAGCCCCTCAACCATCCCAAATCACGGCCACCAAAACACAAACACAGATCCGGTTGAGGTAGTGTCAGTTTCCTTCTCCAACAAGAGGAACAGGGGGGAGGGGAGGACGAGGCCACGCACCACCACATCTGCTCCAGCTTGACGTATTGCTGAAAGTGCAAAAACAGGTCGTGCGACGGCATCGTGCCGCCCGTGAAAAAGTTTTGCGCCATCCACCCATCGTCCTCCTCGAAATGGTACGGCGTCGTGCGGTGGCAAAAGATGTGGATAAACAGCAACGAAGGATCCGCCGCCTCGTTGGATGGCTTGAGCCAGCGCGAGACCTTGCGGAAGAGGTGCGAATAGTTCTTCATCTACCGGGTCGCAAAACGGGCCGAGGAGCCGGCGTGTGCGTCAGGATCGAAAGCGAAGGGGGGCGAGCAAAGCGGCGGAAGGGGAAGGAGGGCGGCTTGCAGCACGGGCTGCCTACACCAGACATACGTGTTCAAACATCTCGATGGAGAGGATGCGGTCAAAGCTGCCCTCGTCGAATTCAAATGTGTTGACGTCGCCAGTAAACACCTCGAGGTTGGTGATGCCGCGCATCGCCGCCGTTGAATCAATATAGGCCTTTTGCGTCTTGGAGTTGGAGAGGGCGCGGATGCGGCTGTTGGGGTACTTTTGAGCAAGAAAGAGCGATAGACTTCCCCATCCGCATCCGAGGTCGAGCAGGTCTTGACCGTCGCGCAGCTTTGCCTTTTGGCAGTAGCTCTCAAGCATGGCGTCCTCGGCCTCGTCGAGCGATTCGTGGCCCGTAGGGTAGAGGCAGCAGCTGTACTTGGCGCGGCGGCCGAGGCAGCTGAGCATGAAGCCGGTGTCGACCTCGTAGTGCTGCTGGTTGGCCTTGTCGGTCTCGATGGCAATCTGGCGCGTCTGGAGCGAGGCGACGTAGGCGAGCTTCTGCTCGATGTGGGCGCCGTAGTCGTCCCAAGAGTGGACGAGCGAGGCGAGGCGTTCCTGGTTGAGCCGGCGGATGATGCGGCGCAGCAGCGGATCCGGCAGATATCCGCGGTCGAGCGCCTCGTAGGCCAGCGCCGAGGCGTAGGAGACGAGGACGTTCATGGCGTGGGCCGGAAGACCAAAGGGGAGCCAAGCGTGGCGTTGGTGTGGAGAGAAATGGAAAGGGGGGAGGGACAGGAGCTGGTGGCGGGGACGATTGTCAAAGGGAGGCGAGTGGGGAGGGCTGGTGAATGATCAAGAGCGAGGGCGTCGCTTATCAAAGGACGGATGGAGTAGGAAGGGAGAGAAGGGGGGTGGAGAGACGTGCGAGATTAGGAAGACTACTTAACGTCAGGCTTATGGGGTATGTATAGCATCTGTTGGGTCGCCGCAACGCGCAATGCGAGGCGGTGAATAGAGATGGGAGCGGCTGGGATGCGACGGTCACCAGACAACCGGCACTTGCTTAAGCAGGCCCACCCACCAAACACACGACGACGATACAAACCCACAATCGCGGCGCACCTCCGATCTCGAGGGCGGCAGCGACAGGCATGCACGGCTTACCCGACAATGTGCATGGCGCGCATGCAACCACACACAACAACAAAGAAACCTGCAATCGCATACTTAGGTATGTACACTTGTGAATAAAATAAAAATCCACAATCCATCAAACAATCAACCGCAGCCAACCCGCTGCCTCCACTTTGCTGCAGCACCCGCGCCGCCCCAGGCCTCGCTCGGGAGTCGGAGAAAAGGGGGAGCCAGCTGCATGTACATATGTATTCTTATTCGTACATATTCACAATTCAGCATTCTGAATTCAGCTTCGCTTTTGGCGGCTGCTTGTTTTTGCCTTGGTTGCCCTCCACACAGTCGGCAGTGCCGCCGGACGTATGGGCCATTGTTGAGGCCACTTTGATTTCACGGTGGGAAAATCAAGGCTTTACCTCGGTCACCTGCCCAAGCGGCGTAGTTGCCGACCACGGCCGCAAAGAAGGCTCTTACTTGCACTCTTACTTGCACTCTTACTCGCACTCTTACTCGCACACTCTTACTCGCACACTCTTACTCGCACACTCTTACTCGCACACTCTTACTCTTTACCGGTGCTTGTTCTCCTGTCGGTCCGCGCTCAAACTCTCTCCCCCTACGGAGCAGCCGTTGGACACGGCTACCTGTTGCCCTCCTCTGCCAGCAGCCAACATCGCCAATCACCACCATCACCACCACCACCACCACCATCATTCTTCCGCGTCTCTTGCTCGCTCGCCCGCCCTGACACCGGCAACGCGCACTCGCCTTCCATGGTTGTCCACCGCGCAGCGCGATAGGCTCTCCCCTTCCTTCCTCGGCCATCCCCTCGAATCCCCACCAACGGCAACAGCCCCGATCCCCTCGCACCTCGACCTTCCGACCCTACACTCGCATCCGCAGGGCCCATCATGTCCGCCGACGCCCCTCCCTCCGATCGCTACCGGGCCCACCTCAAGAACGATACCTGGCAACCCAGCGCAACCGACCAAGACGCTGACGAGCACCATCCGCACCCGTCCCAGCCTCTTGCCCCGGCGTCATCGCCCGCAAAGGAAGAAGCGCCATCCTCAGCCTCGCATCTTTCCGCCTCCGCACCAGCCGATCACGACCACGACGTTGACAACAAGCGCAGCAGCCTGGTGCAGCCCGACTCGGTGCGCAGGCCAAAGGGCCATGCCGCCTTTGACGTAGTCGACCCGCTCCTCGACCGGCCTGCTGATTCGCATCGCTCCCGATGCTCCTCCGCCCCCGGCAAAGAGTCGCACCAATCCGCTTCAGCCTCCTTTCCCCAAGCCCCCTCCGAAGCCGCGGTTCGAAAGGATGCGGACAAGTCGACCAACGGCAGCCTCGAAGGCGCCCGCCGCAAGCAGATCCCGAAGCTCGAGTCGGAAGGCGAGGACGGTGCCAAGAGGCCCACACGGTCGCGGCTGAAACGCATCCTCGCCGCCGCCCGCCTCGACAAGCCACCGCCCCAGGTGGCCTGGATCCCGGGCACCTTGACCTGGCCCAAGCTCAAGCCCGTCATTCGCAGCGCTATCATCGCCTGGATCTGCATGGTGCTGATGCTCATCCGACCCGTCGAAAACACGCTCGGCAGCGCCAGCTTCCTGGTCCTCATCAGCGCCTTTATCCAGACCGCCGACCTGCCCTTCCTCGCCGTCATGGAACGCGAGCTCTTTTCGCTCCTGATGGCCTGCTGCGCCTGGGCCTATACCCTGATCCCGATCTCGATCGCGCACGCTGTCAGGAGCGTCAAGCTGACGCCGGCCCAGACCAATGCCGCGGCAGTCTACGAGGCGGCCTATCTCGAGTCCAGGCCCGCCGTCGTCTGCGCCTTCTTCCTGGCTTTTGGCTCGGCCGTCTTCCTCTACGTCAAGGTCCGCTTCGGGCCAGGGCCCTTTCTCTTTGGCACCATATTTAGCTGCATCCTGCTCAACATCTCGCTCACCTACGCGCCGCTCTATCCTTATCCGGTCTACAACTTCGGTCAGGCGATCGCTGTACCCCTGGCCGTCAAGTTTGCCGTCACCGTCGTCGTCTACAGCCTCTTCTTTCCGAAGAGTGTCAACTCGCAATTTGTCGAACGACTGGTCGCGGTGCTACGACCGCTGCAAAAGGCCGCCGACGGCCAGGTGGAGCTCTTTGAGCGCAGCCCGCTCGACTCCGAGTTCGACTTTGAGCTGGTGCGGACGCTGCTCAACCAGGCCGAGGGAGGGCTGATGCCGCTCTCGATGAGCTCGCGCTTGCTGACGCGCGAGATTAGCTTCGGTCTCGCCAGCGGCGAGGATCTCAAGGGCCTCGAAACGCTGGCACGGGCGCTTGTCACGCCCGCCGATGGCTGGTCGTTTTACTTTTCCTCGATCCGCGCCGACCTCGAGACGGCCCACTTTCCCAAGACGCCGCTCCCTTCGAGGATGGCCACGCCGGCCGTCACCCCGACGGCGACGCCGAGGGGCTCAGGCGATCTGCCCCGGAAGCGGAGCAGCCAGCTGGCTGCAGCGGCCCTTGTGGACAACGAGGACGCTCACGCCCACTCGTCCGCCGTCGCCGTCCACATGCGGCACCTCGACGAAAAGCCGTCGGTGGCACCCGGCGACGAGCGGCTCTCGTCGCGCTTCCTCAGAATGCACATGGGCCTCCACGGAAGCTCGCGATCTTCGTCGCCGCGGCGATGGTTCCACCACGACCACCACGATCGATCGCATCACCCGCATCACTACAGCCATCCCAGCCACCACAGTCACCACAGCCACCACCACGGCGTGTTCCACAACCTCACCCACCGCCAGAGCAGCGTACCGGTGGCGATGTGGGAGAGCATCCGCTTCGGCAACATCGAAACGCACCTCCACACGGCCGCGTCCAACCCGACGACCGAGCTGTTTGCGCACCTGATCCACGAGTCGTCCAAGGACCTGCTGCGGACCAACGCCGAGTGCATCGCCTACCTCATCTCACGCCTCGAGGCGCTGAACCGGCGGCGGTTCGCCATGTTCCGCGAGCGCTTCACGTGCAGCCACACGTCGCTGATGCTGGCCGGCGAGAAGCGGGCGCAGGAGACAGCGCGGATGGTGCAACGGCTTGAGGCGGCGCTCGAGGACTTCAAGACGGAGAAGCGTTTCCGGGTGCTGGATCCCTTCCGCAATGCCCTCACCATCGACAGCCAACTCGACGAGCTTGCCGAGGACCTCGACCTTCGCATGGGTCCGGGCGAGATCAGCCGCATACACCACCGCTACCTCTATCAAGCCTGGCTGCACCAGTTCCACACCGCCTCGTTTTCACGCAAATTGCTGGCCCTACTGCGGGGCTACGAACGCATTGAACGCGAGCGTGCTGCCGCCCGGGTGTGGGGGCCGAGCTGGTTCCGCCTCTTCCACCTCGACGCATGGCGCGACCTTGGCCAAGCTTCGGGCGACCATGAGCTCGAGGAGGAGGATCCCGAGACGATCCCGGGCATGGACTCTGAACACCGGTCCGGGGCCGCCGAGACGGAGCGCACCGGTCAGACTACGCTCAACCTGGGCCAGACCCGGCCGAGGGATCCTGACGCGCTCGATCCCGACGGCGCGTTCCAGGTGCTGGGCCAGAAGCTCTACTTTCTCGTGGCGCGGTTCTTTCAGGGCCACCTGCTGTTTGCGGTCAAAGCGGCCATCCTCATCGCGCTCGTCTCGCTGCCCGCCTACATGCGATCTTCGGCTTCGTGGTGCTACAACAACCGTGCCATCTGGGCCATCTTCATGGCGCAGCTGACGCTCGCCCGCTTCCGCGGGGAGACGGCGTTTGCGCTGCTGTCGCGGCTGGCGGCGACGCTGGTTGGCGCCTGCTTTGGGCTGGCGATCTGGTACATCTCGACCGGCTTGGGCCACGGCAACGCCTACGGCCTCGGCGCCACGACGGCCTTCGCCTTCCCGCTGTTGATGCTCTTCCGGCTCTACTATCCGGGCCCGCCCATCACCAGCATCATCACCAGCGTCACGGTGATGCTCATCGTCGGCTACTCATGGAAGGACGTCACTAACCCGTCGCCAGGCTCGCCAGGCTTCGGCTGGACGGTGACGTGGAAGCGCTTCGTCACCGTTGCTATCGGCGTCACGGCGGCCTACCTCTTCTCCTACCTGCCGCCGTCCAACTCGCTGCGCAAGCACCAGCGCCTTAGCCACGCCACCACCATCGCGGAGCTCGGCAAGAGCTACTGCCGCGTCGTGTCGATCGCTGCCAGCCCACACCACGGTGCAGAGACGGACGGCGAGGCGGAACGGGTCAACAAGCGCCTCATCGCGCTCAGGGCCAAGCTGCGCAGGCTTGACATGGCCGCGGTCAACGTCTCGGTAAGTGGCGCGCGCCTTGGCGGCGGGCCAGGCGGGGTCGACGTTTGCCGCAAGATGCGCCCTGGCTTTGGCCGACGGTCGCTGACGATTGCTACACCTTCGCTGTGTTTGCACCCTGAACCCCTCTTTTTCTGGACCGTCTGATCGACAGTACGAGTACTCGCTGCGCGGACGTTGGCCCAAGGCGCGCTATACCGAGTTGTTCAAGGTGCAAATGTAGGCATCCCGGCTTCCGCCGTGTCTTGCTTTCCGCATCCATCTTCTGCCCTTACGCCCTGTCACCGAAGCCCTGACTGACTCTTCTCTCTTTTCCACTGTGTCCTTGCCCCTTGCGCCCGCCCATCACCGCTCTAAAAGGGAACTGCTCAAGCTCCTCTCGCACACCCTCACCGTCATTTCTCAGCTGGGCCCCGCCTACTCGCTCGCCTTGCTGCGACGGACGCGGTTCCTCGACCCGCTCTTCCTGGGCGATGTCATCTCCGTCATCAGCATGTGTTCGACGGCGCTCAAGACAGCCTCGCCGCTTCCGCAAATCACTCCGTGTCCGCTGCTGGACCGCTTCATGCTGTTCGAGCACGGCTTCGACGTCCGATACCCCGACCACGGCGCCGGTGGCGACGACGACGAGGGCAGCGAGCTGCTCGCCACCCTGCCCAAGAAGATCAGCCTCGCTACGCTCAAGGACGAAGAGTACCTCGCGTTTGCGGTGGGCGTCGTGACGTTGTTTGGCCTCGTGGTGAGGATCGATCGGCTGTGTGTCGCCGTCAAGGAGCTGGTCGGCGAGAGCTTGTGAGTGTACGCCGTGGCGATCGAGTCCTTCGAGTCCCTTGTTTTCCATCCCTGTGCCCCATCTGTCCGTTTAGATTTGTAGGAGAGCATCAGAGCATGGCACTGACGCAATCCCGAGCTTTCTTCGTTCTTGTGCTCGTGGCCTCTACCCAGCGAGGTACCCGCCGACATCCACCGCACCATGGTGATCCGCAGCCCAGAATGGTCTAAACGACTCTGAAACGTCCCCACCCCCCAACCCCTACCCGCCGAATTGGCCCACGTCTCTTCCCCCTCTTTCCATCTTAATAGACCTTGCTAATTCCTCCACTGCCCCTGCCCCATCTCCACCGCAACTTCACGGTCAAGGTACACAAAAGACGCCTTCTACACTTGTACTTGTACGCCACCCTTGCTCTTTCTTCTCCCACGCCTCTCCGGACAGTCACTGTTGGAATCGCAAGTACACGAACCCGTCGATACGAGCGGGCGAGACGGAACCTGGTACTGCTGCGCAAGCGGTACTGTGGAGCTAAATATATAAACCCGAACCGAGAGAAGAAGGGGGCTATTTTTCTGAAAAGGATGAGGCGAGCCGGGAGCCGAACAGAGAAGAGAGATAAGAGCGCGGGAGTGTGAGTGTGCTGCGGCTGTAGAGCGGACGGTCGTGGGACGAACCGGCGAGGGAATAGGACCAAGGGGAGCAAGGTGGGGGGAGAAGGCAAAAACGTACTGACGATACCCTTGAGCCATTTAGGCATGGCCTGGATCGCACCGCGTACCGGGCACGATAAGGATCGTCGAGCAAAAACCAGAGCATGAAGATCGAGGGAACAGGGAGAGGAAGGCAGAGGAAGGCAGAGGAAGAGATGGTTAGAACCCCCGACACCTTCGCCAACGCACCACGGTCGCGCTACCGCTCTTCTCCTCCCCCTTCACCCTTAGGAATCCGCTCTTTATCGTCCCACTCCTCCATCCTCTCACAGACATACCTTTTTGGCCTCCTCCTTCCCCTTAGCCTCCCCTCCCTCCTCCCACTTCGCCACCGGCACCTCCCTGGCCTCGCTCCTCAACTCGCTCTTCACCCTCGCCTGCCTCTCCTTCCACCTGACCTCGACCACTGCATTCGGCACCCACCCCAACTCCTTCAACGCCACCTTCTTATCGCTCTTGGTCCACTCTCGTTTCGGCAATCTCTGCCAGAGGATGGCCTCTTCCGCCTCCGCCGGGATCTCCAAAGAGTGGGCGAGCATCTCAAACACGTCGGAAAGCGTCGCCGAGGTGGAGAAGGTGGCTTCGAGCTGGGAGAGGTCGGCGAAACGAAGACGCAGGCGAAGCGTGGTGTAGATTTTGCGAGGTGCGGATGGGTAGAGGCGCGCGCGGGCGGCGGAGGTCAAGAGTGGAGCGTCCGGGCCAGTTGGAGGGCGGTTGGGAGAGAGGAAGGTGGTTTTTAACTCGGAGGCGGTGGGTACTGGGTCGGAGGTGGGGGGTGGGGGGAGTGCTGGAAGAGGTGAAGTGATAGCGGCCAGGAGTGGAAGGGGAAGAAAGAAGTGAGTAGATGCTGCAGAATACGCTGTGAAGGACGAGAGGAAGCCAATCCAAGCCGAGCCAGAGCCAGAGCCGGAGGAGCGACGCCAAACGTACAGGAAGAGCTCCCACTCGGAGCGGAAAAGTACTTGAGGTTGCTCCATAGCGTCGGTGGAGGCGTGGTGGTGGTGGTGTGGGGTATTTGCGACGCTGGTGCGGCCGCTGTGGCGGGGGCGGGGGCGTCTTGGATGGCGGAAGCTTGGGGCTGCGACATGGGACACTTGGACGCTGGTAGCGATGACAGTGGTGGTGGTGGTGTGAAGGGCGGAAGGGCGGAAGGGCGGCTGGCTGGTTGAGTCGGGCTGGGCGAAGCGGGTGGAAGCGTGGGCCAGCCACGAGGCACGAGCCACGTCTGTCACACTCATTCACTCACTCACACCCAACTGCCACAGACCAAGTGAGAAGTGGAGGAAGCGCTCGCCCCCCCTTTTTCTATTTTTCTAGAGGGTGCTTGGCTTTCATTCACATGGCCACGTAACGCCTTTGCTTGCATTCCAACCGCATTCGAACCGCATTCGAACCGCATTCCAACTGGATTCGAACCGTGGCGGATCCGAGCGCGTGCGTCGCATTAAGATTTACAAGTGTGATTAGGATTCTGAATTTACGAGGGCTGATTACGATTGCGTTGCAGCAAGCCAAGGCGTTCAAGCACGAGGCTAAACCTTCACTTGTGCCTCCTTTTTCCCTCGTTCCCGCGCCGCCGCCCCATCGTCTTTTCATCACCACCTCCTCACCACCTCCTCACCGCCTCTCGTCTCGAACCATCTCCCCTCCAACACAACCATGGTGGTGCCCACGCCTCGCTCCCAAGAGACGGCCGAAGACGTGGTAGCGCGCGAGCGTGTCGAGCAATGGACCTCGGAGCTCTTCCACACCTCTCCCATGATCCGCTTCATGACCAAGCACCTCTCGCTTCTCTCCTGCTCTCCTGTTGCCTCCTCTCCCTCTTCTCCCTCTTCTCCCTCTTCTCCCTCTTCTCCCTCTTCTCCCTACTCTCCCTCCTCCTCTTCCTCCACTTCCGACCCTCCCATCCAAATCGCCACCTGCCCCTCCTCCGTCGCAGGCGGCTTCTCCCCCTCGCTCCCCTCCGAACCACGCTCTACCTCCCGCATCCTTCTATGCAGCAACCGCCTCTATTCCAAATCCCACGTCGAGCAGACCATCAGCCATGAAATGGTACACTGGTACGACCACTGCCGTTTCAACGTCGACTGGTCCAACCTCTCGCACCACGCCTGCTCCGAAATCCGCGCCGCCGCCCTCAGCGGCGACTGCAACTTGCTCCGCGAATGGGGTCGGCGACAGTACGGCCTCAAGGGTCAGTTTCAAAAGTGCGTCAAGCGTAGAGCCGCGTTGAGCGTGGCCAACAACCCGCAGTGCCAGGGAGATTTGCAGAGGGCTACCGAAGAGGTCGAGTTGGTGTGGAAGAGTTGCTTTAGTGATACCAGGCCGTTTGATGAGGTGAGCTTGGTTCGCGTTTTCCTTGCTTGCGTTTCCCCAAGCGATAACACGACGGAAGATGAACGCCAATAGCCCCCTCCGTTCCTGTTATCTGACCGACTCTCCCCTCTTCCTCCCTTCTTCCTATGCGCCTCCTGCCGCTTCTGCAGATCTACTAGACCCCTCACCGGCTCCCCCCCTCCGCCTCTAGAATCCCTCCACTGCGACAATCCCGCTTCGCTCCCCCCCTGTACTTGTATCCGCTCCTCACAGCACCCAATCCATACAACCCCCAAGAAGACAAGAGTTCCCCCCTCTTTCAAAACCCCCCGTGTATCGCTTCACCTCCCAAGCATATACAACCACAACCAAACCACATCCACAACATCAGCAGAGAGAACCAACAAGAAAAAGGACAAGGACGAAAACAACAATACCAACGGCAACAAAACAGCTTGCGGACGACGTGTAGCCTGGTAGAGGGAAGTAGTAAGTAGTACTAGTATTACAATTGGTTTTCAAAAAGCAGGCCCAGAGCCGACACGCCGCCACCGGGCGCCCAAGAAACAAGGACGAGCGTCGAGCACACGCTGCAGCGATGCGCTCGCCCGCTGGGGTGCCTGTGAAGGTTCCGTGCCAAGGCAGCATGCGGCCAGAGTTCGGCGTGCCAAGGAGATGGGCGATAAGCTGCCAACTGCCTCGCCCGTTGACCTGGCCTCGCCTCGCCGTCGTCCGTCATCCATCAGGCTGGCTCGAGCCGGCTCGTTTTCCGCTCGCCTTGGTCCGGCCGTTGCCGCCTTTTTCTTCCCTTGCCTCCTCGCCAAGGTCCCCTCTCCATCGCCCTTCGAGCGAGCTCTCGCACTCCACCTGCCTGCCCACCTTTCCGCTTCATGGCCTCCTTACCTCTACCTCCACCGTCTCGCTCGGGGCCGCTCAAACCTCCTCTACTAAAGAGAGGCGAGGGAGTTGGGGTGTGGGGTTCAGCGCCACGCGCGCCTACTGCTCCACCCGGTCTGACAGGTTGAGCAGCAACGTCGCCAGGCACCGCTTGGTGATGTGGTCGTTCTTGAGCAGCTGCGAAAACGTCGCATCGCGCAGCGGTCCCGGCAGGCAGGCGCGCAGAGCCTCGCGCGCCCGCGGATTGTCGCTCAGCCGCAGATAGCACCGCACCACGTGCTTGAGCAGCCGCACCGCCTGGCTCTCGACAATCTGCGCCACCATGTTGCTCAGCACCGTGCCTACCGCGTAGAAGCGCTCGTACGTCTGGCAGATATACGACAGGCCCATGTCGTCGAGCAGGATCTTTTGCACGATAAAGATGGCCACCGTCTTGCTCAGCTCCGATCCCGTCTCCATGATGCGCAAGCACAGCGGGATAATCTCGGTCGACAGCAGAAACGTGATCACGTCCGAGTTGTCGTTCTGCTTGACCAGCGCGCCGATCACGCCGAGCGACGTCAGCCGCAGGTACTCGAAGGGCCGCGTCTTGGACGTCGTGTTAAGAAACGGGTAGAGGAAGAGCGGGATGTGCGCCTGCAAAAACAGGCTCCGCGTCTCGCTGTGGCTCGCCACGCACTGCAGCAGCGCCAGCGCGTTGCAGACACGGTTGCTCGCCTGCGCCGTCAGCGCCGGCGGCGAGAGGAGCGGGTACACCGAAACAATCTCCTGCAGCAGCGACGACATGACGCCGAAGCTGTGCCACAGCACCAGCGCAAGGTCCTCGTACTGCTCGCGTTTCTTGCTAAGCTCCAGCAGCGCATTCTCGCGCTGCGCCGAACTGCCCGGCAGGCTGTCGGCGGCCGAGAGCGCCGTCGGGCCCGCCTCGCCGCCGCCACCACCCGCCGACGAGGGCGAGGCGGCGCGGCCGGGCACCTTTTTGTTGGCGGCGGCGGCGAGCGCGGCCGGATCGGGCCGCTGGCAGAGCTGCGTGATGAGGTGGTAGACGCTGAGCGCGGTGGTGGGCGTACCGCCGGGTCCTGTACCGGCGGGATACGAGGGTCCGGCGTTGGGGGCGGGTCCGGCCGCCGAGAGCATCGACGGCCCAAGGTCGACACCGGCGAGCGAGCCGCCCATTCCCGGTGGGGCGGCGCCGGAGCCGTTGAGGTGGTCGCCGTTGCCGCCGTGCATGCCGCCTACCGTGACGGAGCGCATCGACATGGCTGGCCTACGGAGGGCGGGGAAGGTGGAGTGGCTCGCCAAGGAGCCGAGAGGGAGGATCAATCGTGCCGCTTGGCAAACCTAGGATGGTTCCGAGCGAGGCTGCTGCTGCGTATGCGAAGGGTGGTTGCAGCGTCTCTAAGCTGGGGAGGCCCAGGGAAGGTCCGGGGCCAAGTGGACCGAGCGGGTCGCGATCACTCTTTTTGAGGAAGGCGGTGTAGGAAGATGGCGGCGAGCAGAGGTGCGCCGCGGTCGAGACGGAAAGAGGGGACGAGGAGGTAGAGGGGAGGGTCCGGGAAAATGGGTAATGCTACAAGACAGCGACAGAGGGCATCGAGACCAGGGGGGATGATACAAGGGCCAAAGAGCCGGGCGGGCAATCGAGCTGAGGGAGGTGGAGATGCAGAGCGGCTTGTGATGGGTATCAGCAATGGTCCGTATCTGGATCTGGTCGGGAGCCGCTGTCACGCGGCCAACGTCGATGCGGCGCGGTGCGGAAAAGAGGACGACGTCGGCGGCTGGTTCGGAGCGGAGGAGGGATGAGCGAGGAGGCGAAGGGAGCGGCGACGCAGCCGTTGGCGGAAGGTGTGGTGGGCGAGAGGCGGGTGCGAACGTGTGGATCTAGGAGCGGAGAGACGTCAGGGTAGGATGGTGGGATGTAGCGTAGACAGGAGAGGACGTCGGAAAGGGGAAGGCAGGAAGATGGGAAGGAAAGGAAGGCTGCGAAGGTGGAGTGGGCGACGACGGCGTGATGATGGCTTGTCACTCTAGAGAGAGGGGGGAGGATAGAGAGAGGGAGAGGGAGAGGGAGAAGGGGAGAGAGAGAGAGAGAGAGAGAGAGAGAGAGAGAGAGAGAGAGAGAGAAGGGAAGCGAGAGAGGGCAAAGGGAAAGCGAGTGGAGGGATGGCGAGCGCCGTGTCGAGTATCGGCGGCGAGCAGCAGCGTAGCGCCTCTGACGGCAGCAACGCCTTTTGCGCGCCTTTGGCCGTCAGCCTTTGACAGCCTCCGGCGCAACTCTTACTTAGCCAGCCGATCACCACCACGCGGTACATTAAACTGGCTTAATTCGCAATGCAATCGGACGCCTTCCCATGCAATGCCGCGCCTCTGCCATTACAAATGAATCAGGATCACAGTGAGCTGTGCACTCTCACTTTGGCTGCACTGCCACTTTGGCTGATTTGAATGTGAATCTCGCAATGTCGAAGCTCTTCTGCCTATTCATGATTCGCCGCCTTGTTGCCCGATCGCATCGGTTGCTGGCCCGTGGACACTCGGCTAACGTTACTACTGAGTCTCCACTTTTCTTCTCAAAAGCCCAAGTCGCTCGGCTCGCCGCTGCCGCTAAACAAGGCGGCACTGTGCTGCTTAACGCAAAGCTTACACCCCACTCACCCCACACTCCCACTCACTCCCACTCACTCCCACTCACTCCCACACGTCATCCTCTTTCCCTGTCGGCCCCGCCCATGTGCCGACGCCCTGGCGCTTGTTCGCAAATCAATCCTCTATACCCATCCAATTCTAGTTGCCACGACACAACCCTGGTATACAAAGGCGCTCTACACACAGGCGCAAGGTCATTGGCTCAGGCTGCCGGCACCTTGATGTCAAACAGCTCGGCCAGCTGCCGGATCGTGTCCTCAGGGCTCGTGACGGTGTGTCCCGTAGTCCTGGCGTCGGAAAAGATCTCGTAGTCGTTGCCGCCCTTGTATGTCTTGTCGCCGAAAAAGTGGATCTCGTCCCATCCGAGCTCGGCCGCCGTCGTGGCGTCCTCGGCCACCTTGCCGTCCAGCACCACGTGCCGCAGCGCAAACGTCTTGTCCCAGCCGTGCGGGAACACGTCGAAGCTGATCTGACCGCCGATGCTGAACGTCAGGCCGTAGTCGCCAAACTCGTTGCGCAGCGCCTCAACAAACTTGGCGCGCACTTGGTGCTCCTTGTCGTACTCCTCGAACGTGTTGCGCTCCGTCACCCTGTCGGCGTCGCCAGAGTCCCGCATGCGCATGAGCACCGATCGCCGCCCTCGTACGCATCAGCAAAACAGGGGTGTGTTGTGGGCGGACTCGCCGCCAAGAGCGGCCAAAAGCGGCCGAGGACCGAGCTGAGGGTGGAAGGGGAGGCACCAGATCTACTCACGAGGCGTTCCTGCCAATGGGGCTGACGTTGATCATGCCGTTGCGGAACTCAACAAACGTTCCGCGCATCACGGGGATGTCGAGGTTGGCAATGTACTTGAGGCAGAACTTGACGAGCTTCTGGTACTTTTCCTCGCCCAGCCATCCGATAAACGACTGGCTCGGCAGCGGCTTGCCCAGCTTGTACGCCGTCAGTCCGTTTTCGCCAAAGGCGTAGTCGAACAGGTCGACGACTAGCAAGTCGAAAGGGTTAGGGGTGGGGAGGGGGGCCAAAGAATACGGGTGTACGAAGCGGTCAACACATCGTCCGCTCTCGTGCTGTCCTTGACCGCACATGGCGCGAGGGTCGAGCAAAAGGGTCCGGCTCCAACTCACCGTCTCCTCCCAGCTTTAGCTGCTCGCGGATCTTGCCAATGTCGCTTCCGCCCACGACGCCCGTGACGCACTTTTGGCGGAGCTGGGCGAGCACGTCGAGCATCTGCTGCGACACGCCCTGCCTGGCCGGCGTCAGCGTTCCGTCGACATCAAATAGGCACAGCACGCGCGGCTGCTGCTTCTCCTGGAACTCGTTGAGGACGGTCGCCATGGTGATGGAGGTAGCAGAAGACGGAACAAAAGAGGGAGAGCGAGGGCGGTAGAGTGTGGGAGAGGAGCTGGCTTTGGTTGGTCGGTCGTGCGTAGGTCGGAAACGACGGCTAGGGCGAGGATGGAGGGAAAGATGGAGGCCGATTTCGGGGGGTGAATCGCGTTCTGGGAGTGATGCCTATATATCCAGCCAGCCTCCTCCTATCGTTCTCCCTCGCTCTCCCTCTCTCTCTCTCTCTCTCTCTCTCATATACACACACGCTGATGCGGAGCGGGTTGCGGTTCGACAAACGGCAGCAAGGATCTGATGAGGATCGAAGCGATTTTACGCTGTGGCCAAGCAGGCTACGTGAAAGGAGAGGCGGATACGTGGCGGCGGTGTTGGGCCATGTATCCACCGGGACACACGTGTGTACAGGCAGACACAACGCCCAGGCCACCATGCGTATGCTAGCTGCAAAGATAAAAAAAAGCCTCCGAGAGGCTCGGACCCTCTTGAAATACAAAGCGCCACGTTTTAAATGCATCCAAGGCGGGAAAGAAGTAAGCAAAGCTACATGCAATAATAGTGAAACCATACACAAGTCTAAATTTCACATTCGTTGTACTAGTGCAGCTTAGGGTATTCAGGGTATTTTTGATGGCATGATTCGCTGCGTGACTGTGCGCTGCGCTCTCCCCGCCCGGGCGTTGGTGGCGGCAACGCGCTGAGGGACTTGGCAAGTCAAATGCAGCTGCGGGCCAAGCTCCAAATGGTTTTACGCAGCTTGTAGTGGGCCCAATTCAAAGAAAACCCCTTTCGGGCCCGACGCAGCCTAGCAAAACTCCGCCTCGGCCACGCCGCTTGACACCGCCTCCCGCTTCGGCAGGTCTCGGCCTTGGTTGAACCCTTTCTTCTCACCTTAGCACAGCAAACCCGCCTGCCCTTCCTGCCCACTCCTTTCCGCTAACTGCCCCTTCTTCCCCTTTTTCGAAGGGCTCCTCTCCGACCTGACCGTGATCCAGCGAATGCATTCGAGCACAAATTGTTGCAAGTTGCGACCAAGAGATCATGAGCAATGATTAACTGACTGACGGGCCGACAAAGGCAGAGGAAGAGAAACACAAAGAAATGGCGAGAGCGAGAGAGAATGAAGCGCAGGCAGGCAAAAGAGTAGCGCGTGACTTGAAACCGACAAAAAGGCGGAGGATAGGGAGAAAAGAAAGAGGAAAAAAAAAAAAAAAAAAAAAAAAAACACACACACACACCCACACACCCACACACCCACACACCCACACACACACACACACACACACACTCTCTCTCTCTCTCTCTCTCTCGCTTTCTGCTTGGAGGCGAATCGGAATGCTGACCTAAGATCCCCTCCCCTTCCCACAGATCCCAGGCCATCAAGGCGCTGCGCGAATCGGGCATCGAGACGATCCTCATCAACCCAAATATCGCCACCATCCAGACCAGCCACCACCTCGCCTCGCAGATCTACTTCCTCCCCATCTCGCCAGAGTATGTCGCTTATGTTTTGGAAAAGGAGCGCCCCGACGGCGTCCTCCTCACTTTCGGAGGTCAGAGCGCGCTCAACGTCGGCGTCAAGCTCGACGACATGGGCGTCTTTGAGCGCCTCGGCGTCAAGGTGCTCGGTTCGCAGGTCGACGTCCTCAAGATGTGCGAGGACCGTGACCTTTTCGTCCAGGCGCTCGACCAAATCAACATCCCCGTCGCCAAGTCCGAGGCCGTCGACACCGTGCCCCAGGCCCTCAAGGCCGCCGAGGAGATCGGCTACCCCGTCATTGTCCGCGCCGCCTACGCGCTCGGAGGCCTCGGATCCGGCTTCGCCGAGAACGAGGACGAGCTGCGCGACCTCAGCGCCCGCTCGCTCAGCCTGAGCCCGCAGATCCTGGTCGAGAAGAGCCTCAAGGGCTGGAAGGAGTCCGAATACGAGGTGCTCCGCGACCAGGAGGACAACGCCATCATCTGTTGCAACATGGAGAACTTTGACCCGCTCGGCATCCACACCGGCGACTCGATCGTCGTCGCGCCCTCGCAGACGCTCTCGGACGACAACTACCACATGCTCCGAAGCGCCGCGCTCAAGGTCATCCGCCACCTCGGCATCGTCGGAGAGTGCAACATCCAGTACGCCCTCAGCCCCGACAGCCGAGAGTACCGCGTCATCGAGGTCAACCCGCGTCTCAGCCGATCGAGCGCGCTGGCGTCCAAGGCGACCGGCTACCCGCTCGCCTACACGGCGGCCAAGCTGGCGCTCGGCCACACGCTGCCCGAGCTGCCCAACGCTGTCACCAAGTCGACCACCGCCTGCTTCGAGCCGGCGCTCGACTACATTGTCACAAAGATCCCCAAGTGGGACCTGTCCAAGTTCCAGCACGTCAACCGCCAAGTCGGCTCGTCGATGAAGTCGGTCGGCGAGGTGATGGCCATCGGCCGTACGTTTGAGGAGTCGCTGCAGAAGGCGATCCGCATGGTGGCGCCCAACTACGACGGCTTCGACGCCTACGTCGTGCCCGAGGACCTCGACCACGCGCTCTCGGTGCCCACCGACACTCGCCTGTTTGCGCTGGCCTACGCGATGCTCGTCAAGAACTACGACGTGGAAAAGTGCCACGAGCTGACCAAGATCGACCGCTGGTTCCTCTTCAAGCTGGACAACATTGTCCAAATCAACCGCCAGCTCGAAAAGATTGGCTCGCTCAGCGCCGTCGACAAGGAGCTCATGACGCTCGCCAAGCAGCGCGGCTTCTCGGACAAGCAGATTGCCAAGCTCGTCAACGCCAAGGAGCACGAGGTGCGCGCCCACCGCAAGTCACTCGGCATCACGCCGTTTGTCAAGCGTATCGACACCGTGGCGGCCGAGTACCCGGCCAAGACCAACTACCTCTACACGACGTACAACGCCTCGACGCACGACGTCGAGTTTGACGAGCACGGCACCATGGTGCTGGGATCGGGCGTCTACCGAATCGGCAGCTCGGTCGAGTTCGACTGGTGCGCCGTCACGTGCGCCCGCCGCGTCCGCTCTATGGGCCACAAGACGATCATGGTCAACTACAACCCCGAGACGGTCTCGACCGACTTTGACGAGGCGGACCGCCTCTACTTTGAGGAGCTCGGCTTCGAGCGCGTGATGGACATCTACGAGCTCGAGGGCGCCTCGGGCGCCGTCGTCTCGGTCGGAGGCCAGCTGCCGCAGAACATTGCGCTGCGACTCAAGGAGGCCAACGTCAACGTGCTCGGAACGGACCCGGTGATGATTGACTCGGCCGAGGACCGCCACAAGTTCTCGCAGATCCTCGACAACATTGGCGTCGACCAGCCCGAGTGGACCGAGGCGACGAGTGTCGAAAAGGCCAAGGAGTTTGCGGCGCGCGTCTCGTACCCAGTGCTGGTGCGACCGTCGTACGTGCTGTCGGGAGCGGCGATGAACGTCATCTGGGACGAGTCGACGCTCGAGCACCACCTGACGGCGGCTGCTGAGGTCAACACCGACTATCCCGTGGTGCTGTCCAAGTTCATCGACAACGCCCAGGAGATCGACATCGACGCCGTGGCATACAAGGGCGAGCTGCTGGTGCACGCCGTGTCGGAGCACGTCGAGAACGCGGGTGTGCACTCGGGAGACGCGACGCTGGTGCTGCCGCCCTTCTCGCTCGACCCCAACGACCTGTCGCGCCTCAAGGTGATTGCGCAAAAGGTGGCCAAGGCGTTCAATATCTCGGGTCCCTTCAACATGCAGGTCATCCGCAAGCCCGCGGCCGCCGACGAGAGCGAGGCGCAGCTCAAGGTGATTGAGTGCAACCTGCGCGCGTCGCGCTCGTTCCCCTTCGTGAGCAAGGTGCTCGGAACCAACTTTATCGACATCGCCACCAACGCCATCGTCGGCCAGGACGTGCCCGAGCCCGTGGACCTCATGGCGCAGGAGCGCGACTACGTCGCTATCAAGGTGCCGCAGTTCTCGTGGACGCGTCTCGCGGGCGCTGATCCTTTCCTCGGAGTCGGTGAGTGTTGGGCTTACGTCCCCGTTATGTGTGCTCGTTCTTTTTCTTTTCCCTCTGTTTCCCCTTTTTTTTCGTGGCGCTGGCGGTTCGAGGATGGGCGACGATGCTTGGAGGCATTTGGCTGTATGATTCCCGTCTTGGTCTTCTTCCGGGGAGCACCGAGCGCGGGCGTCGATGCCGAAACTATTCCGCTACCTTTATTTTACAACCTTCTGAGCCATCCCACCATTACCTAGCGCCTCAGAGAGGGGAGCATTCTGTCGTGATCGAGCCGAAGACGTGATGGCAAGGCGACGATTGCTGACTTTGGAGTTCATCTGCACCTCTTTTGCCCGTTTTTTCATTTTTATTTCTTCCCTTCGGCGGATATGCAGAGATGGCGTCGACGGGAGAGGTTGCGGCGTTCGGAAAGGACCTGTACGAGGCGGCGTGGGCGTCGATCAGCTCGCAGACGGCGTTCCGCGTTCCGCAGCCCAACTCGGGCGTGCTGATGGGCGGCGACGTGACCAAGCCGCAGTTTGCGCAGATTGCGCGCAAGCTGTACGACCTGGGCTTCAAGCTGTACTGCTCGGACAGCGATGTAGAGGCGTACCTCAACTCGCTGCCGCACCTGAGCGCCAAGAAGATCCGGTTCCCCGTCAAGGACAAGCGCAAACTGCGCGAGGTGTTTGACGAGTACGACATCAACATCTGCGTCAACCTGGCCAAGTTCCGCGGCCGCGACCTGCTGGACCAGGACTACGTGGCGCGCCGCAACGCTGTCGATTTCGGAATCCCGCTGCTCAACGAGCCGCGATCGGCGCTGCTGTTTGTCGAGGCGCTGGCGGCCCGCATGCCGCACGGATGCCTGCGCGGATGGGAGGAGGGCAACGTCCCCAGCGAGGTGCAGCCGTGGAAGTACTTTGTCAAGGAGGAGGCTGAGGCGCATCCTTGAGGAGGATTCCTATTCCCCCCATCCCCTCCCCCTTACCCTCCCAGCTTTCTCCTCTCTCCCCTCTCCCCGCCCTTTCCCATTAGTTGCTGCAGCGGCGGTCGGCTCGAAAGAGGCTACAGGCGAAGGGAAAAATCCCCCCCCCCCCAAAAAGATAAAGAGGAAGGTCGGGCTGGTCAATAAAGACCGATTGTTTCGCTCGTTTTGGTTCTAGGTTCGTGTCTTGTTTGATATCTGTAATGTAGTGCCGGTGATTTCTCCTTTTACGCCCTTTTTCTCTATTTTTATGTGCGGATCAGTCGTTCTGCTTTATCGGAGACGAGGGCATCCTGGTAGGGGGGTCCTGTGAAGTTGCGCAGCGTGGCGTGAGGGTTTGCCCAGCATGAGGGTGCGATGTGCCGAGGGCCATCGGTCGGCAGTTGAGCATGGAGAGTGACTGTCGCCGCAGTACTCTGTATCGATAGCATCCCCATCGTTGGTCTCGAGGTCGCTGGCACTGGCATGCTTCGAACCCGCCCAGCAAAGGGAGCGTGCGACAAAATTGGAAACCCACGTTTGGTCCCCGTGTAGAAGAAGCAAGATGCAAAACGCCGCACCCGCATGGCCCCAAGCGGCGAGGGATCAGGAACCCGCCTGCCATCGGCCAGGGCTCCTGCTTACCGCCAACCCCCTGGGCTCTGCCGCAAAGGCCGACGGTTTCGGGAGGCGGCTGGGGTTCCATACAGCAGGTCTGATGCGAGGGCGAAAAAAGTGCGGGGTAGGTACGCAAGGCACGAGCCCAAAATGACGACCCATGTCCGTCCGAACTAGAGGATGGCCTCACGGAGGCACAGCTTGATTGGCAGACTTGGCGGCGCCTTTGGTGGCCGAGTCTCGAGTGGTCGCGCGCTCTACGGCCGATTCCGCGCATCGACGGATGTTTTCTACGCCAGCACGCTCTTCTCGGCCACCCTCTGGCCAACCGTGCGCAGGCGTTGTAGCCGAGCGCCGTTGCGGTTCGGGTGTCGACTGGTTTGGTTCAAATGGCGTTCGTGCTGCGCCTACAACTTACCTCGGCTTGCAGATCTAGGGACGGCAGCCGATGCGGGCGCAATAGTAGCGATACCAGGTCAATGCCAAAGAAGCGCCCCACGCTTTTAGCTCGGATTAGAGTCGAGACGTCCCTGGACAGTCAAACGCATGGGAAGGCAGCACTCAACCAGCGAGAGCGCCAATGCCCAGCAGTAGCAGGGATGGCAACAGAGGGGCAAGAGACTTGGGCTGGCCGCTGTGCCGCCATCGCAACTGCCGTCTCCGTTGACGAATTAAAACCCTTAGCACAGGTCTTGGAAAAAGGAAAATCGCCGTTAACTAACCTTCGTCTCCTCTGAGCGCCACGCTGACATCGAGAGGGTGGACTCCCAGCGAATCCGGGGCCCTGGATCGCGGGACGGCGCTGCAGAGTCGATAAGCGGCGACAGCCACCAGCAGAACCTTTAGAATTGGTGGCGACGAGGGCAACCATTGAGGGGATCAGGAACCAGCCTATTACAGCCTTTCGCAGATGGTTTCCTTACCCTTTTGTCCGCAACGGCCGTTGGCCGAAGCAAAACGAGGTCGTGGCCGTTTACTCGGAGCGACGAGGTAGTTAGACTGCGAGAGCAAGGCAGAGCCCACGGGATCGCCACACACGCACCACGCTCGCTCATCGACGTTTGGGATGGGGCCCACCCTGTCCAGGTCCAGGAGGGAAGCGGAACGAGCCGTCCACGGCGATGAGCGCGTGGAAGGGCCAACCGACTTGGCACCGTAATTCGGCGTTCTAGCGGCGGGGCGCAGCGGCAGCTTTGGGTTTCCTGCGCCTGTCTCGACTGCTGCCCTTCCCGCTGCAGTCCATACGTACGTTTGTGGTTGCCTCTGCTCCCGTACGCTGCTGGCTGCGCAAGACCGCATACATATATATATACACACATACACTTGGCCAGTGCCGTCGCCGTCGCTAGACGGAAACGCCGCCGTATCGGCCACAGTCAGCGGTTTCGCCACGACCGACCGACCGAGTCATACCGAGCGTGTGGCTACGCCTTGCATAAAGACAAGGTTTTGCAGGTTGCAGCGCAGCAATGCGCGCGCAGCGTGAAACATGGAACCGCCGCCATGTCTCTCTTCCATATTCGCCAGTGGCTAGTCTTGATCGGTCGATTAATTCTTAATTCATTAAATGAACCCTTTCTGTTGGGCGCCACTTCGCGCGAGCACAAGAGGCGAGGCCGTCAACCAGCCAAGAAGCTAGCAGAGCTTAGTGTGGCAAAACTCTCGGACTCCAGCTCTGCAAAAGGGACCATGGTCATCTCTCATGCTAGGTTTTGACAATTTCCCAACAGCAACGCTTTGTATGCCGCGGTCGGTCGTCAAGCCATGTGGCTGCCTAAACGAAGCGGTCGGGTCACCGCAAAGCTGCAACTCGCATGCTGACCTGTGTGGGGCCATGTCTGGGCCGGTCAAAAAAGATGCAAGTCGAGGCAGATTGGGTGTCCGTCAAATTGCACGGCCCTCAGACTACTGCGTCTTTGTCAACAGTCGACGTTCGAAGCAACCCACATGCAGCGGCCTGCAGCGGAAAGAAGTCCGGCAAGCCAACTACTACTGCCAGCCAGTCGCGCGGAGCAAGGTCCAGCACTACTACGAAGCAACCGACTAGGATCTCGCGCACTGCCACCAAGTGCACCCGCTTCTCTCCGCCGAGAGGGGACGGCAGTCAGTGAAAAGGACAGAGACCGTTCGCCTACGCGCGCCAACGCTGGATCGACTTGACTCCACCTTGTCGTCTAGAAGTTCACGATCTGGTGCTTGGCGGAGCGAGAGTGCGGGCCGACAAAGGGGCAGCGGATCGTAGCCGGACGGGTTGACGGGCACTCGTCGGCCGATGTTTCGGAAATGCACCCCTCCAGCCTCCCCATCGCTCTGTAGGTGCAGGGGGGCTAGATTACGCTTCCCGGTGTCTCGAGAAATCGATAACGAAATGCATCAAAGACCAACGACACACATGACCGCGATACTTAGTCGGTTCGCCAGCTATATTGGGACGTGAAAGCGACTGCCGAAGGGACGGATGAACTTCGGATCGGAGCCAGCTTCGGCCCAACGTGGTTTGACAAGCGGCACATTCAGGGAAGCCGGGCTTCCCTTTGACGGAGCGAAGGTTGACTTCCGCCACTTCGACCTCGGCCATGCGAGCCCGGCTCCGCCGTCGCCGCGGCGACGCATTTCCCATGCATCGAGCGGGGCTCGAAAGAGGGGAAGTGCAGAGAGAGAGAGGAGAACGAGAGAGGGGAGAAAGGGAAAGGGGAAAAGAGGCAAAGGGCCAAAGGGACAAGGGAGAGAGGGTGGACCACGGCGCCAGACGCGACGTTGTATCCCCACGAAGCGTCGATTCGTTGCACCACGCCCAGAAGGGGAGAAAGCCGGTACAAAGAAGCAAGAATCGGCCCCTAGGGCCGCGTCGATCCGCCGCAAGGGTCAACCCGTCTGTTGGTTGGCACGCGCAAAGGTGGAGGGCGTGGCGAGTGCTCCACACACCGACCGGCCGCAGGGCCTACCTCGGCCAGGCAGCCTCGGTGCATTAAATTCTTCAAAGTCCAGCAGCCCTAGTTCCGTGAATACCGACCTGAGAAGTTTGTATTTCGGCTGGGGTTGGCTCCTAGCGCTCGTCGCACTAGCTTGTAAGCAGTCGCCGCCATGGCTGGGTGTATCCCGATCCGCTTTGGGCCGCGGTGGGCTGGCTAGGTCGCCGCGGCAGCACCATCTTACGACCCTTCAGCCTCTTGCAATAATCAACCGAGTTGCCGTACGTACCACCGCTTAATCCCTGGTCGTCTTCGAAGTTGGCGTTCTTTGCCTCGATGGCTACGTGCACCTGTCAGCCCAACCTCCTTGCTGCAAACGGTGGTCGGATTCGCCTCTCTGGACGATCGTGAACCTCTAACGTGTAGTCTGGTGTAGACAGCTCATCGCAGGCGTGCGCCCTTGCTGCCACCGCCGCTTTGCCCTCGAGGTCGCGCGTGGACTCGAGCTTGTTCTGTCTCACGCCAAGGCTAAGGGGGAAGGTGCATCGTCCCGGGTAGAGTCAGAGTCACACGCCGGTCTTGCCAACAGGCAAAAGTCGATGCAAGAAGGAGGCTGCAAGACGCTGCACAAACACATTACCTGCGGTCATCGCAGGATATGGAGTTCGCCCTTGAGGCCCTCGATCCTCACTGCCGAAAAGCGTCACCACGCTTTTAGCTCGGATTAGATTCGAGACGTCCCTGGACAGTCAAACGCATGGGAAGGCAGCACTCAACCAGCGAGAGCGCCAATGCCCA
>JALNIF010002902.1:0-28787 GCA_026284005.1 Thecaphora frezii | reverse complement strand
TTTTTTTTTTTACAAAACTTTTTGTTTTGTTTTATTTTTTTATTTTTTTTAAAAAAAAAATTAAAAAATAAAAATTTTTTTTTTTAAAAAAAAAAAAAAAAAAATAAAAAAATTAAAAAAAGAAACAAAGAGGAAGAGAAGAGGACGGGACGGACTTTAACGCGGTCGACGACCCGAGGAAAGCGTGCTTGCACAACCGCGCCTTGGAGGGTGCTGAGATGCATCAAGCAGACGGGTCCTAACCCAAGCTCAACCCAGCTGCCTTAGCGTGCCTCGCCTCAACGCAGCCTTTTGGCCTTTGGCCTGGGGCTGCTATCACGCGTGCCCTCGTCAACGTCCGGGCGCTTGGCTGGTGAGTTTTATTTTGGTGCTCGTTCCCGCCCTACCTTACACCACCGCCGCGTCTTGAAATCGAATTAAATTCAAGACAATACACGATTTTCTTTGGATCTAGTGTTGTATGCGGTTGTTGCATTTGGATGAGTCGTGACGCGGGTTGTTGTGGTCAGCTCTGTTTGTCCCATCGCACCTCAGCTTCCTACAGGCTCGATAGAAACTCGACTGCGTCACGCAACGTGCGAGATACCCGACCCTGGCTCGGGCGCTCCAACCTGGTCGGCCCTCAGCCTTTCTACGCGGTGCTCCACCAGACGGCCAGACGGCACGAATTTGCGATTTTCCTTCCAAAGCGGCAAGCAGACGCGACCATCACCCACCTACGGCATGCGTGGCTCGCCTCGATCACGACCAGATGGGTGGGGAGCAATATGCAAATTCGATCCTTCTGCTATTACTAGTACACGATATCGATGAAAGAAACGCTCCATGGAACAGGATGCGCGCCGCAACGGCGGGAAACAGCGGGGTCATGGTAGATGTGGAGAGTGGACGGTCCAGAAACAAAAGAGAGGGCGCGAGGCCAAAAGCCCGGATAAGATAGGTGCACGGCCGTCGATGGGAAACCAAGGGTAGTAAGAATGAACCGGAAAGAAGGGACCGAACGAGCAAGTCGGCACCGCCATGCACGGAGTCTTGTACTCCATCGACGACGGACGCCCGTGCCGGCGGAGGAGGATTCGTGTCGCTACCGCCGCACACGTCAGCTCCGTTCGGCGCGATCGCCCGCATCGGAAACCGAGGAAAACGGCAATCCGCCGCCGAACGGCGACGAGGGTGGATTCCTCGATGTGAGCCGGCCTCGGCTACCGTGGCGCTTTAGGTCCGGGCTGGAGCTGGAGAGCGACAGCACGGGCGACATGGAGCCGTCCGACAAGGTCGGCGAGATGGGCGTCATGACAAACGGATCGCGGAACCCGAACAACGTCTCGTCGGGCGTGTTGTAGCCGGAGCCGATCCTCGAATTCGGTGCGCTGCTCATGCTAGTCAGCGCGCCCAGTCCGTCGCGCCGGCTGCCTTGGCTGGTGATGCTGCTACGGCTGCCGTTGCTCGACAGGCTGGCCGATCGCGCCCGCGCCGCCATCCCCATCGGCGCCGGTTCGGGCTGCATGCTCGGCACGGGCGCCGTGTCACGCATCGATTTCGGTCGCGACGAGACCCTTCGCAGCGAACCGGTGCCAGTGGTCGATGAGGCGACGGAGCCAGTGCGCGAGCCACGACGGGCCCGCGTCGACGACCGATCCAGATCGCTGCGGGCGCCGCCGGCGCTCTTGAGGATGGAGGCCCGGCTGCCCGGACGCACCTTGGTCTTGGCAATGGGCGGGCTCGACGGCGAAGCGGGCGCCAGCTGGACGCCCAAGGGGGAAGCGTCAGAACCGCGGTTCAGCGGCGAGAGCGCCATGGGGCTCACGATGGCTTCCTCGGACGACTTCTGGTATCGCATGAGCCTCGCCGGCGACACGTCGATCCTGAGATCGGCATGGGGCTCGGCGCCCAGGAGCGGCGGAGGAGCGGCGTGCTTCTGCCGCACGGAGCCCGAGGAGTCGGAGGGGGTGAGGCCGTCGGTCTTTTTACCCTTGGTCGGTGCATAGAATGCCGTGGCTTCCCTTGGCTGGGATTCGGGGTTCTTTGCACCTGGCGACCCGCCACTGTCCCGTTCGAGTTTAACACTGATGCGGGCCGACGACACTTTGATGTTCGAAGCGTTGGCGACCGGACTCGGAACGATCCAACCGTCGCGGTCGTTGGGCAGAGCGCCAGAGGCATACGCGCTAGCTTGGTTCCCCGCGTCGGTGCCGTTCGGAGACGCCGAGTCGACTGCCGAGGCATCGTTGACAGCTGATGAGACGCCGGTAGACGCTGCCCTGGAACCGTGGAGCTCGGGAATCGACGCAGATTTGCCTATCCTGATCTGCGGGCTGGACGTACTCCTCGAGCCCTTAAAATCATTTAGGCTGACCTTGCGACCCAGTGAGGTTAGGCTGCTGAAGCGGCCGGGCACATTGAGCGACGCCTGCGAACCATCGCTGGAGCCTCCTCCCAACGGTTTCCACGAGGCCAGCGAGTCGACCGAGTCATGAGCTTTGAGGGCGTAGCTGGCGGCCCTCTTGCCTCGCACCAGTTTCTCGTCGCTCGTCGATGCAAGGAGCAGCGGGGTGATTTGGCTTCCTGCGTCGCCATCCATGATAGTGTCACTAGCCGAAGTCCTGCGCCGCATCATCCTGACCACCCCCTTCTTGAGTGAGGCGGAAGCGCTGCCGCTCTTCTTGAGGTACGGGCCCGTACCAGCGCAGAGAAGGCTGTCGAGGGGGTTGACCGATACGGCGGAAGTGAAGGGCAACGGATATTCCCGTTCGTCGTCGGCGCCGCGCTGGTTCGGAGAGGATGCGTGCAGCAGGCTTCCGCTCGTGCCGTCGGAGCGAAGTCTGTTCCCCGCTGACGCCGATCGCGGCGAGCCAACCTCGGTTTCCTTGGTGTCGGGGGCGAGGATGGGCTTGTCGGGCAAGCCCTCCGGATCAAACGTGATCAGGGGCGCAGTGGGCGTCTTACGCAGCAAGGCGGCCCGCTTCATCGGATCGCCGTCCACATCCTGCTTCCGCTGCAGCTGAACCTCGTCGAGCTCAACATTGCCGAGCCCGTGTTGCGTCTGCGCCCCCTTGGTGACGGCCTCAACGATGCTGGACGGGGCTGTGGAGTTGTTGGCGGTAGCTGTGCTAGCCGCGCGAGCGCGTCGCTTTCGCCAGTCCCAGTCCCTTCCCGCGGCAGCTGTGCTCTGGGTGAACCGCTCGAACCAAAACTCCTCCGAATCACCGTCGTCTGCGCCGGCCAAGTCCAGTTCGTTGCCGCCGTCGCTTCGGCTGCGCCTGACACCTACGTCCTGGGTGGTGGGCAGCATGCCTACATCAAAGCTGGCAGACCGCTTCCGTGCCGCCTTTACCCGTGCCGCCGCCTCCAGTCGCTCCCGAGCGCGATCGTGAGTGTCGGCATGCTGGGACCAGTCGGGTTCTGTCAGCTTGATCTGCTTGGGCGGTCGACGGTGCCACGACAGGCTCGTGGAATGTGTCTCCGGGCTTGTCGGCGAGTAGGGCGGCGGCGGCGGCGCCGCTGCTCCTGTCGAGGCGGGCGCGGAAGGCTCGGTGCTGGCGACGCCGCTCTGTGGCCCGGTCCCCCCAGGGACGCTTCCCAACGACGCCGAGCGTTGCACCAGGCTGTAGGCGATATCCACCTGCGAGAGCAGACCCGATCGGAACGACTGGGGCTCCTTTTTCAAGATCGACGGCAGGCGAGACGGAAGCGAAAAGGTGGGCGATACGGGCGACGGTACGGGGGAGGCGTTGCTGGCGATGCCCCAGCCGCTCCTAGCTCCCGACGATGCCGAGACAAACGAGTGAATCGATGCCGTACTCGGGCTCATGCGACCCTGCAGATCAGCCGCCTCGCTGCCGTCCTCCGCAGTCACCTCGTCCGTCCAACCGTCATCGTGGATAGCGGCGCGCTTGTTCGGCTTAACCTTGTTGGCGGCCTCAGCGAGGGTCGGTGAGGGCTGCGCACGCGCCGATTGTCGCGCTACGGGGCTAGCGGCCGTCTTGTCTCCCGGCTGCTTGGACCGCAGCGACCTCGTAGAGTCGATCGATGACGAGCGAGACGGGCCTTGGCCCGCGGCGTAGCCTTTGGTCCCCGCCGCAAAACGTCCGCTGTCGCGCTTCCGTCGGCCGGGGGCAGGGGAACCGTTGTTGGATGCGGAGCGGCGGACGGTGGTGGCGGTCTCCGCGACGGGAGCGGCGTGGGTGTTGGCCGCAGGGGCCGTAAATGGGCTAGAGGCGATCAGGGCCCTCCGAGTGGTCTCTAGTTCGACGTGGATGGGGTTCTCGCACAGATTGCTCGTGGGGTCCGAGCTGACGATGCGGATGACGTTGTTGCGCTTGGCCAGTGCGTGAGGGTCCCTACCCACCAGCCTCCGGAGGCCGGCCCGTGCCCGATATCCACCGAGGGAGCAGTGGCGCTTTTCGGTCTCGGTCTCGGCCTCGTACTCGTCGCTGTCGAGCTCGACCTCTCCGTAGCTGATGCTGCTCTCGGCGTTGAGTTGGTCCGAGAGCTGCCAGAGCGTGTTAGTCTGCTTCGAGGAGCCTTCCGAAAGGTTTAGACGGAGCAGCCAGTAGCAGGTGAAGAGCGCTGCGAGCGCGAAAATCGGCAGGAGGGAGGGAACCGCAGGAACGGGAATCAGCAATTACTACGGCAAACGATTAAGCTATCGTACGGAGTGGCGTCCGAGCCACCGCCAGCCGATTTGGTGGAGGCGAACCTTTGCAATGCCGATGTAGCCACGCAGGGGTGCACTTACTGGTTGAGATGAGCAGCGCGGCCAGGAGCAACGTGGTCCAGGTCTGTTCGAGGCTCTTGGACCATAGCTGGAGCGGATGGAGGTAGGCCGGAAAGCCGGGTGCGGCGGAAGCGCCGCTGCG
This sequence comes from Thecaphora frezii, assembly GCA_026284005.1. Lineage (NCBI taxonomy): Eukaryota > Fungi > Basidiomycota > Ustilaginomycetes > Urocystidales > Glomosporiaceae > Thecaphora > Thecaphora frezii. The sequence goes on along the minus strand of JALNIF010002902.1, from coordinate 23,928 downwards.
CATGGTCGAGTTCCACAGGCGGGAGAGGAGGCGGAGGCGGATGGCGTCTCCCTTGAAACCAAAGGTGTTGTAGCGGGTGGAGCCGGATTCCGCCAGCATGGTGGTGCGCACCATGCCACACAGTGGCGTGGCGTTGAGGAGTTGCGGGCGAGCAGGACGGGTGGGGGAGCCGGAAAGAAAGAGGGAGGGGAGGGGAAGGATCCGGAGCGTATTAGGCTCGAATGCTTTAGTCGTTGTGCATGTTGCTGAGGCGGGTGATGGGGTTGCGTGCCAAGGCAAGGAAAGTGGGAAGGGGAGCGGGGAGTGAGAGGAACAGTGATGCGAAAGCGATGGTAGTGAGTGGAAGAGGCGCCAAGGGGAAGGGGTAGCCCGATGGGCAAAGGTCGAGCCGCGAGCTGCGAGAATCGGAAGGTGGCTCGTACGGATCCGGAGCGGTTACGGGAGCGGTTGCGGGAGCGGTTGCGGGAGCGGTTGCGGGAGCGGTTGCGGGAGCAGTGGCCGAGTTGCAGGCTGATGGTGGCAGACGGGCAAGGGAGAGAGGCGGATTGACGTAAAAGGGACAGGGACGAGGCGCCGGGTGGAGAAGAGGAGAAAGACGGAGGGGAAAAGGCGGGGGGATTCGAGGCGACGTCGGGAGTGAGGGCGACGTCGGGGTAAATTAATTTACCATTCACGGACGACCGAAGCGGGAAGCGGTGTTGCAGCTGCACCTCGACACGTACACCTCGGCCATCCAATACAACCAAGTGCCACTGCAGCCCATCCAGGCTACTCTACATGGTGCAGGCCAATACACCAATACACCAGCCCAATACACCAGCCCAATACACCAGCCCAATACACCAGCCCAATACACCAGCCCAATACACCAGCCGAATACGCCAGCCCAATACACCAGCCCAATACACCAGGCCGCCAATGCAGAACAGGCCGCCAATGCAGGCTCCTTGATGCAGGCTCCTAATCCACTGCGGCCATGCCCTGCCAACTGCATTTGCAGCATGCAGCGTAGAGCTTAGTATGTACAGTGGGGCAATGCAGCCAACTATTCCAAGCCTAAGCCAGCCACTTGAGCATACTTGAGCCCCACCATTGCCACTGTGACTAACATACTCTACCCTACCACTCCATGCCACACTCGGCCTCCGCCCTCGCCGATTTTGTAGGGGCTCGATCCCAACCGCGTCGACGGCGACATCGTTGCGGCTGGCTTATGCGCCCACCGTATGATGAGAGCCGGCATCTGTACCTTGGTCGCTTGCTCGGCGGCGTTTCCCGTGTTCAGCTCCGCCCAAGTTTAGCTTAGGCCAGGCGTGTCGGTGCTAGGGCCGGCTGTAGGCGCAGCCAAGGTGCAAGGGTGGCTCTGTAGTCGCCTGCGCCCCACTGTAAACCAAGTACTGGTACTAGTGCTACTCGATTTCCACTACCGGGGTAACTAATCACGTTCTTATTTCGAGGCAAAGATGATAGTGTTGTACGCCTTACTTTGCTCTCTTTATCTCTACGTCTCTCAAAAGGATCCACACAAAGAAAAATAGACACGAATTTCCATCAAAATTCAAAGGCGTATCCGCCCACCGGCAGCTCGGATCGGCGCTTGGACCGGCTTCATCCTCACCACCAAAGCCCACCAGCACTTGGCCCCAGCGCTTGGCCCCACCATCGCTCTGGAGTTTTATTTTATTTTCTCTTTATTTTTTATTTTTTTTTAAAAAAAATCTCTTCCACAAGGTTACAAGCTTGGTAGAGAGTCCGCTGGCGACCACGACCATCGGCCAACGAGTCCAGATCGACGCTCGCCGCTTGGCCGAGCATCCCCATGGACCATACACCATACATACACCGGGCCATCTTGCCTGCACCATCCAATGTAGATTCGGGCAACGACTGCGCTCCACCGCAACCAGTGTAGCTCTCGAGCACGTCTGATTCTCTATCCCCGCCAGCCCGCGCGCAACCACCATCCCACGCTCTTCCACACTTGGCCGCACGACCCCTAACCAAAACGACATGGTGGCGGGCCCCATACCCTTTCAACCGGCTCGCTACGTGGACGGCCAAGGAGCAAGGCCGAGAAACACAAGACTGGCCAGAGAACACGCCGGCACCTGCAGCTTGCAGTGCCAGCTGCCAGCTGCCACAGCCTATCACCTGCCACTCGTTGGATGTTTTGCTTTTGCTTCAACAACTTCTCGTGGCACCCAATGCGCCTGCTACAGCCGTGAACCTCACCACCACAGACACACCCACTCACCCACATCACGATCTAGCTTGCTCCTCGCCCGTGATCTTGGTTGCAACGCTGACATGTTCTACCCTGTTACTACGTGCTTGTAGTAACGTCTCGGCCCTGCACTGGCTGTCTGGCTCCGGGTTTGCGCTGTAGCTTGCCAAGCCCGTTCCGACTAACCATAAAATGCCGTGGCGAGCCCGCCCACCATCGACTTCGTTGACATAGAGCCGTTCAGTTTTGTCGTCGAGATACAATCGACCTCGGATGGCGCCAGATGAAAACATCGATGTTGTGTCTGACTCCGCTGCCCTCGCCATCACACGCTAATAGACCAAAGACCAAAATCCAGCCGCAGCACGCAGTAGCAATCGAAGACAACCTTGGTTCAGTTGAATCGCTTGCAAGAAATCCTAGATATACAAGTGGTCCCGGGAGCCAACGAGATGCAGGGAGCACGGAAGAGGGGAAAGCGAGAGGCAAGAGACTAAAAAAGACTGCGCAGGATATCGAGGGGCGAAGGGTGGGAATCGTTGCTCAGATCATCCTGACGAATGCTCTAGTCGATGCTCTCCATGGCCGACTCGCCAGCGACCTCCTCGGTGGCGGCCTCCTTGTCGGCCTCCTCGGTCGACTCGAGGCCGGCGTCGTCGATCGAGAGACCGAGCGAGATGAGCTTGTAGAGGCGGTTGGCAAAGTCGTGGGGCTGCTCCAGAGTGAAGCCAGAGGTGAGGAGCGCCGTCTCGTAGAGCAGCACCGTCAGGTCGCGGACGGTGGTGTCGTTCTTGTCCTGAGACGACTTAGAGGCGAGCTCCTTGACGATCGGGTTCGAGGGGTTGAGCTCGAGCGTCTTCTTGGCGGCCATGTACTGGGACATGCTCGAGTCGCGCAGCGCCTGCGCCTTCATGATACGCTCCATGTTGGCCGACCAGCCGAAGGTGTTGGTGACGAGGACGCAGGGCGAGCCGACGATTCGGTTCGACACGACGACCTTCTCGACCTTGTCGCCGAGGATCTCCTTGACCGTCTTGCAGAGCTCCTCGCACGTCTTAGCGTCCTCCTCACGCTGCTTCTTCTCCTCCTCGGTCTCCTCGAGCTCGAGACCCTCCTTGGAGACGCAGACGAGCTTCTTGCCCTCGAACTCCTTGAGCTGGGTGACGGCGTACTCGTCGATCGGGTCGACCATGAGGAGGACCTCGAGGCCCTTCTTCTTGAGTCGCTCCAGGAAGGGAGAGTCGCGGATCGCCGCAAGTGATTCGCCGGTCAGGTAGAAGATCGAGTTGTTCTTGCCGTCCTGGGGCATGCGGGTGATGTAATCCTTGAGGCTGGTCATCTCGTCGCCGCTCTTGGTCGAGTGGAATCGCAGGAACTCGGCGAGCTTGTTGCGGTTGGTGGCGTCTTCGTGGATACCGAGCTTAATGTTCTTGCCAAAGGCCTCGTAGAACTTGGCAAAGTTGTCCTTGTCCTCGGCGATCTCGGAGATCATCTCGAGCGTCTTCTTGACGACGTTCTTGCGGATGACCTTAAGGATCTTGTTCTGCTGCAGCGTCTCACGCGAGATGTTGAGGGGCAGGTCCTCGGAGTCGACGATACCCTTGACAAAGTTGAGGTACTCGGGGATAATGTCCTCGCAGTCGTCCATGATGAAGACGCGGCGGACGTAGAGCTTGATGTTGTTGCGCTTCTTCTTAGTCTCAAACAGGTCGAAGGGCGCGCGCTTGGGGATGAAGAGGAGCGCTTTGAACTCGAGCTGACCCTCAACCGAGAAGTGCTTGACCGCGAGGTGGTCCTCCCAGTCGTTGGAGAGCGACTTGTAGAAGGCCGAGTACTCCTCGGGCGTGATCTGCTTGGGCTCGCGCGTCCAGAGCGGCTTGGTCTTGTTGAGCTCCTCCTGCTCGGTCTGGAGCTCCTTGACCTTCTTGGTCTTCTTCTTCTTGTCCTCGTCCTCGACCTCCTCGATCTTGGCCTTCTTGTCCTCGTCGGCCTCCTCCTCCTCTTCCTCCTCGACCTCCTTCTCGACCTCCTTGGTCACGACGAGCTGGATCGGGTACGAGATGAACTCGGAGTGCTTCTTGACGATCTCCTTGATGCGCTTCTCCTCGAGGTACTCCATCTGGTCCTCCTTGAGGAAGAGGCGCATCTCGGTACCGCGGCCGAGCGGCGCGTTGACGGTGTCCTGGGTGATGGTGAAGGTACCGCCGGCGGCGCTCTCCCAGATGTACTGCTCGTCATCGTTGTTCTTGGTGATGACCTGGACCTTGTCGGCGACGAGGTAGGCCGAGTAGAAACCGACACCGAACTGGCCGATCATCGAGATGTCGGCTCCCGAGCTGAGCGCCTCCATGAACGCCTTGGTACCCGACTTGGCGATGGTACCGATGTTGTTGACGAGATCAGCCTTGGTCATGCCGATACCCGTGTCGCGGATGATGAGGCACTTGTTCTCCTTGTCGGGCGTGATTCGGATGTAGAGGTCCTTCTCGGTCTCGAGGACGCTAGGGTCCGTGAGGGCCGAGTATCGGACCTTGTCGAGCGCATCGGAGGCGTTTGAGATGAGCTCTCGCAGGAAAATCTCCTTGTTCGAGTAGAAGGTGTTGATGATCAGGTCCAGAAGCTGGCTGATGTCGGCGGCCTGTGGAATGGCGCGAGAAAGGGAGGCAAAGAACGATACAGGGTCAGTACGGTGACGTCGGAAATGGCGCAAAAAGTGTGGCGAGGGCGTCCGCCGCATAAACGGCCACCTGCCGTCTCCAGCAAGCACTCGGGGCATATACTTACGAAGCCAAAGGTCTCGGTGTTGGACATGGCGTACGGCTGTGTGTGAGTGTTTGGGACGGGGGGAAGGATGTGGTTTGGCAAGAATACAGCGGGTGGTGAAGCGAGACTCGGTAGGGGGCTTAGAGGGCGTTGGACTGGCTTCGAGTCGAAAGCTTGGGTATGGAGGGGGGGAACGTGCAAGGATGCGCAGAGAAGTGCTAGACGAAGGAACTGGATATGGTGGTTGGATGGGGGGAAGTGTCGAGAGTGGAAGGGCTGGGCAATAAATGGGCTGGCTGGGGCTGGGCTCAAAGGGGGCGCGGCTGTGGCTGCTGCGCAGCGGCGGGCGTCGTGGACGAGCGGGCGCGTTTGCGCGGGCGAGTGCGGAGCGTTGTGTTGCTTCCAGGCGCTTCTTCGGCTTCTGCGACTTTCTTTTCCAACAGCGGCCGCCGGCCATACAGGCTCGACCATACAGGCTCGACTGTACGCGCGTTTTTATTTTATTTTTATTTTATTTTTTTTTGTTGTTTTTAATTATTATTATTATTATTATTATTAAATTTATTTTATTTATTATTATTATTATTTCAAATGTACAACTGAGTCCGCGCAGCGCTTCCATCCCTCCGCCCGTCGCCCAAAGCCCTTTTTCGCTTTCGCCACTGCGTTCTCCAGCACCTACACGTTCGCCACCCCCAGGCTTACATCCATACGCACCAACGCATCTACCTTGGCTACTTACTTTTCTCCTCAAACCCGCCCACATTACACAATCCCAGGTCAGAGGACCAGCATCGCTTTTGGCATGGTGCAGCGTAAACAGCGGCTGGCGCTCGAAGTTTCTACCTCTTTCCAGTTGTATGTTGGTGCGCGGCTCGTTTGTATTGTGTGTCTCGTACACTCGGGCTCGTCTTAGCGGTTGAATACAAAGGTTAGAGGGAATTAACACAAATATGGCCACAACCTGTTCTTCCTCCTTACCTGCCGCATCGGAATTTCAGAAGAACCGCCAAGAGCAGGGAAAAAATCCATAAAGCAAAACGCAAGGCACCGCTTCTTCCTCTGACTGAACAGCATGGAAGCGTATAGAAGGCTTACATAAGATACTCAAAAGGCTAGCTCGTGAGCCCGATACGCAGCTCGTCGCCTGAACCATCGGGCAGATGCCTGCCGAGTCTCTATCGGGACCTACGGTACTGAACCGAAGAAAAACACCTCCACAGCAGGATTCTTCGGCAGACGAAGACGAACGCTAGCACGGTGCATCATTGGGCGCACGCAGCCCGATCTCTATCGCAATTGGGAAATGGCGTCGTCACGAGCTAGCAGGCGGGATGTTGATGCGCGGATATGGCGAAGGCGTAAGGGGGTTAGGTGGACTGGACACGCTCATGCTTGGGCGGTCATCCCTCCAATCGCTAAGCGGGTTCCTTGAGCTGCTCGGATTGTTTGTTATAAGCGGAAAGTGTGCTCCCCGAGCCACGCCGAACGAGGTATCCTAGCCACATAGGACACACTCTGGCGCTTTGTGCGGTGGAGTCGGCGGAGGTAAGTCTGACGGCTTGGAACTTGGGTTTGTTGTCGGCCTACCTTGTTGACCCGCTGTTTGGCGCTATACGTGCTGCTCTGCGCGTGGCGTCTTTGGCAAACGCGTTGGGCAGCCGCGGCGGACTCTCGGACGACAGGGACTGATCCGGGCACAGCAACAGTTCAGGCTGGTGTCCGTGTCGTGATCGCAGCCGTACCCGGCGCCAACGTGGAACACACGACAGAGGGGCGTGCGCAGCTCGCAGCCTGGCCACGTAATTAATGGTAGTTTGAATTATGATTTAAGATTTTCGAGCGATTTGCTGGTGTCGTTTCAACACAGCATGCTGCTCGACTACATATAGGCTGCATTGGGTTTGATTTGGGGGGCTTTTGAAGTTGTGCGGCTTTGTGTTATGGACCGCATAAGTATTTTCGGATATGAGATGTAAGAGTTGGTAAAGCTGAGCCTGGGTGGCGTTGGTCGTATTACACTGTAGATTTATTGTATTGGGTTGGAAGTCGCGTAATGGGAGTCGCACTAGCACTGCATTGTGGAGCCGCGCAGCTTGGCCGAAAGGTGGTGGCGGCAGTGGAATGTGGCAAGAAGCAAGCCTACAGGCGGCCAAGTTGAATTACTTAAAGGCGGATGAAGAGCCCTACGCAGCTGTGGCGAGCTGGCGCGACACAGACTTGGAGTGTCGAGCAATAATGTGAATGGGCGCGAGCACGAGGGTGCATCAGTCGACACTGGTCGAGAGCGCCACCTCTGTCGGAGGCCTCATTGAATTGAGTGAATGCGAGTCGCGAACAGTACCCAAATCACGCCGATGCCCGTTGCTGCCGTTGGCCCGTTGCACTGAGGCGCACCTCTCTGTCTCTTTCTCCTCTCTCTCTCTCTCTCTCTCTCTCTCTCTCTCTCTCTCTCTCTCTCTCTCACTGTGTGTCGCGTGCGCCTCTCTGGTCTCTCAACTCTCGTCTCCCTGCCTCCCTGCCTCCCTCTCTCTCCCTCTCTCTCTCTCTCTCTCTCTCTCTCTCTTCCCTCCCCTCGCTTTCTCCGCCTGTGTCTTTCGTACATACACGCACACTACCACGCACACGCACGCGCGCGCATCCTCACCACCCTACAGGGATTACTGCGCTTCATCTCCACACTCACCCTCACCTTCACATCCCCCAACGGCCCCGCGCTCTATTCAACACACGCACACTACTGCGTTGCTCTCCCTCTCTCGTTCCTCTCATCTACCTCCTCCACTTCCCCTCTCGACATCCTTGCCCCTCCTTACACCTTGCACACGCTGATCCGCGCCTGCCGCACGTCACCTCGCCCTTCGCCATCGGTCGCCAACACTTCCTGCTCCACCTTTTATCCATTTCCACGTCCCGCGCCTTCCCCGTCCTTGCACGTACCCACGCACCCTCTCAGCCACACCCACGCCCTCACCAACACTCACAACCCAACTCCCCCTCACCGACACCGACACCTACGCCCTTCGGTTGTCAAACTCTCAAGGTCCAAGGGTAGCCGAGCGCCGACCTAGACCAACCTCGCGCGTCTTTACTACCCAGTCACGCGCTCCAACCTCTGTGCACGTTGCCCCGGTCGCCCATCTGTCTCACCGACAGAGCGCCTAGCCCCTCCCGACGGCGCCCACCTCCCGCCCCTCCAGCACCCGGATCGCGCGGCATCGACGTCGGCTGACATACGCCAGCAGCGACGTGTTTCCTTCTGGTCGAGCCTCGCGCTCCCTTGCCCCCTTCGTTCGGCTCCAAAGCAGCGTCACAGTGGCCACCCGGACATCTTGATTCCGGACAAGGCTGCTTTGGCCTCAAGGTGTGCATTTTACTCCCCTGGGACTAAGCATTCCTGCTGCGATCCTATGTCGTGGGCAGTCTCTTGATTGCTCAGTTCATTCTTTGCCCTCTATCCCTCCCTCCCCCTTCTACCTCCTTATCCTAATTTCTTTGCGATCTCCTGCTCGGTTGGCCTTCCTATCTTGGCTCGCTTTCCTCCATCTTGCAGAGTCCATTCGGGGTCGTCCTTACCAGCAAGGACCGCTACCTCCCAACAGCTCCTTTGCGCGCGCCAAGGACCCCGTCATTGTTGCTCCCGAAGAAGAGGAACATGCTCGGTCTCGGGCCTCGACTTCCCCCTTTGCCGTCAGCCTCCACTCTCGCTCAGCTCTCCGCCTACTTGCAGCCAACTCAACCGACACAGCCAACACGGGCTCCTCCGCGACACCTTCTCTAAGTCGGTGCAGCTTCAACTCTAACCGGATACATGTTCCCGTCCCCTTCTCCTTCGCCGGCACCCTCGCCACCCGCCTTCCTCTACCTCAACTCCCACCATCACCAGACCGGCAGCCATGGCGCTGGTCCGCTCTCGGGCGGTGCGGGAGGCCAAGGTTCTTCGGGCCAGAACCAGGGAGGCGGCCACGGTCCCAACGGAAGCGCGTTTGGCCACAACGGGTCCAGCGGCTTCAACCCTGTAGGCCGCTTTGCTCTGCCCGGATCGGGGTGGCCGCCTCGCGCGCAGCATCACGCCCACCACTCCCACCAGCAGAACCCGTCGCTCTCCTCGTTGCCCGGCAGCCTAGGCCACTCAAGCGCTGCGTCCGGCAATGCCGGCGGTCCCCCTTCGTCGCCAGGTTATGGCAGCCTACCGACCGGTCACCACCACCATCATTCGGCCCACGGGCCACACGGCCTCTCACACCTTGCATCTCCGGCGACGCTTCACCCGTCCCAAAATCACTTGTCTTCATCGTCGTCCTCGAACTCGGCGGCGCACTCCCCGCACTGGCAACAGCAGCTCATAAAGGCTGAGGTGAGTCCATTCGGCGCTATGGCCACACGTTGAGAATCCGGCCGTTCCCCTCGATCTCCGTTCGTGTAAACTCATCCCGGCGACGTCGATTTTGACGCGCTTTTGGCCTCCCAATCAGATCTCGCGACAATCAGCGTCACCTCACCACCATGCACGAGCAGCGGCGCTGGCGGCTAGGAGCGCCACGAGCTCTGCGATCGCCATCCAGGATCCCAACAAGGGCATCCAGGTGCCGGCCAGCGCAGCGGCCAATGGCCTCTTTGTGACTAAGAAGGAAACGGCACCGGGCGGCGGGGGCGGAGGCGGAACTGCTGCGGCGGACGATTCGAATAGTAGCAACGGAGAAGTGGCCAACGGTCATAAGCGTGGATCATCCGCTGCCAACGGAGCGGCAGACTCCAAGGCGAAGCAGACGTGGACCACCATCGACATGGGCGGCCTCAGCCTCAAGAACGTCGCCAAAGAGGTGTTCCGCTACTCATTCTTGACTTCGCTCTTCATCAACCACAACGCGCTCTCTTCCATCTCACCCGAGATTGTCAAGCTCAAGAACCTCACGGTCCTCGACGCTTCTGGCAACAAGCTCATGTCTATACCCCCTGAGCTCGGCATGCTCACGAGCCTTCGCGAGTTATTTCTGTTTGACAACAACTTGGTGACGCTGCCGCCGGAGCTGGGCTCGTTGCATCAGCTGGAAACGCTCGGCATCGAAGGCAACCCGCTCAGCGAGAACCTTCGGACATTGGCGCAGCGCGAGGGGACGCAGGCCGTCATTGCCTACCTCCGCGACTCGTGCCCTGTGCCCCTTCCGCCGCCGGAGCGGGAATGGATCAGCATCGAGCCCGATATCCCCGCCCAGAGAGACTCGTCCGACGGCGGGGCTTCGCCTCCGCCCGAGTCGTTCAATGTGCTCTGCTATAACGTGCTCTGCGACCGGTACGCTACCGCGAGCATGTATGGCTACACGCCGAGCTGGGCGCTCGCGTGGGATTACCGGAAGGAGTTTATCCTGCAAGAGGTGATGAGCTACAGCGCCGACATCTGCTGCTTGCAAGAGGTCGACATGGAGCAGTACGAGGACTACTTCCTGCACCACCTGTCGCAGCAGGACTACGAGGGCATCTTTTGGCCAAAGTCGCGAGCGCGGACGATGCGCGAGGAGGAGAAGCGGCACGTCGACGGTTGCGCCACCTTTTTCAAGTCGAATAAGTACCAGCTGATCGAGAAGCAGCTGATCGAGTTCAACCAGATCGCGCTGCAGCGGCCCGACTTTAAGAAGACTGAGGACATGTTCAACCGGGTCATGACCAAGGACAACATCGCCGTCGTGGCCCTGCTCGAGAACAGGGAGTCGGGCTCCCGCGTGATTGTCGTCAACGTCCATATCCACTGGGATCCCGAGTTCCGCGACGTCAAGCTGGTGCAGGTGGCGATGATGATGGACGAGCTGGAGAAGGTCGGCAATCGCTTCGCCAAGCTGCCGCCCAAGCTCAACATCGCCGAAGGCTTCCCTCCAGCGCCGAGATATACCGAGGGCAACCAGATCCCTACTATCATTTGCGGCGACTTCAACTCGGTACCGCAGAGCGGCGTTTACGACTTCCTCAGCGGCGGCGGCATTCGCGGCGATCACGAGGACTTCATGGACCACGTTTACGGCAACTACACCGCCGAAGGTCTGGGGCACTCGTACCAGCTCAAGAGCGCCTACGCCAACGTCGGCGAGCTGCCCTTCACCAACTACACCCCAAACTTTGAGGGCGTCATCGACTACATCTGGTACAACACTAATGCGCTCGCGGTCACGGGGCTGCTGGGTGAAGTGGACAAGGGCTACCTGAGCAAGGTGGTCGGGTTCCCCAACGCCCACTTCCCGTCGGACCACGTCTGCATTCTGGCCGAGTATCGCGTCAAGCATCCCAACAGCGCTAGCAGCGGATCAAAGGCGAGAGCGGTCGACTTTGGCTCTTCAGGAGGTGGAGGTCGGGAGAGGAACGGCGACCGGGAACGGCGGTAAACGAGCGGGCGCCAGAGGACGTGCAGCGCTGAGTCGGTCGCAAGCTGTAGGGCATAGACTGGCCTTTTCGCGGCGATCGGACGCCACGAGCGCACGTCGCCTCCGTTGCGGCTCCTGCACTCATACTCTCTCTGCTTCCGGCTGCCCTCTTGCGCCACCTTTTGGAATCGGGTGCGTGGATGCAGGGCGCCATCTTCGAAACCCCGCCACTCTACAGCGGTAATGTTGGTGCTGCTCTGTAAAACGGCCACCATGGATCGGCTCCGGAAGAGGATGCCACTGGATCCGTCATCGAATGGGAGAGGGGCCGTGCGAGGCGCGAGGCTAAAATGCAATTTTGGTCCCTCTACCTTCTTCGCCCTCCCGTGCCTTTCTCCTTTCTCCTTTCCCTCACGATACAGCCTCACGCCACTAGCACGCTCTGAATTGTTGCCCATCATCCCCCTTCCTTCCCTCCTCCCATTCTCTATCCAGTCGGTCGATGGATCTGGCTCTCTCGACGTCGTTGCTTGACAATCGAAAGGCCGGCATGTTGAAATAATTGTAGCAGTCCTCGTGTGTTCCTTTGTAGTAGTCTTGTCTCTGGTTATCCGCTCTTCTTCTGTCCACCTTTTTTTCTTCCTCTTCATCATCCCTCTTAGCATCATCTCCACTCTCGTCCTTTTCTTCAGTTCCCTCCCTTTTCCCTTGCGTAACACCACACCTCCCACTTTTGTGCTACACAGGGCTTTTTCCATCCCCTCTTTCATCCACCCTCCGCCACGTACCCATCATCCCGATCTTTTCGCTTGTTTGTTTTTCTCCTTGCCTTTTTTCCTTTCTCTCCTCTTTCTCGTTACACAACGCCGTACGTGCACCCTCTTCATCCTTGCGAGTGTGCGACGAACGAGGGAGAGGGGGGAGGGGGGAACAGGGACAGAAAGGAGTGATAAAGCCAAACGGCGATTCGCAATCGGGGAAAAGTTATCGTCTCTTGAGTTACACAGTTTGTACAACAATTCGGAGTTTTATCTTCCCGTCTCTACTGTTTATCTTCCCAGTCCACGCCGCAGTCGTATCACCAACCATCGACCTGCCTCCCCCCTCTTTGCGGAATCCACACTGCTAGTTCTCAGTCTCCATCTCTTGGTTCCGGCGTGCTTGGTTTTCAAAAGCCCCTTGGTCGATGCTGAATTGGCAATGGGGAGGGAGAGCGGAAAGAGAAACACACGGCTCAACCTCTTCAACCCGCCCGAGATCCATCACAACATCGAGAATCACAGTGAGAGTGCGAGTGCCAAAAAAGGGGGGGTGGAAACGATGGGGTGCTTAACCATACAACACTCGTGTGGGATAAGGGATAGTGCTACATGCGGAAGACTAGGTCCTGTGTACAAGTACAGACGAGTTTGGCTCGAAGAAAACAAGAGGGAATCTAGAGACGGAGGAAAAGGGCGAGAGTCATAGTGTGACCCCATATATGTGAATGGAGGGGCAAGACACAACCAGTCACTTGCTGAAGAACCAAGTAGGGAATCGGTCGAATAAAGCGGTGCGCGTGAAAGAGCCGGTACTTAGTAGAGTTTTTGCCTCTTCGACCTGCTAGCGTTAGCGGTAGCGGCGCCAAGCATACCTCCCTTGTTACCCTGCTGTGTCGAGCTGACTGAAGCACTCGTCGCAGCGGCTCCGGCAGCGTTGGCCGAGTTCAAAATCCCCCCCGCACCCGATACCGGTCCAGCGGCGGTGACGGTGATGTTGGGAGCGTTGAGTTCTATGGCACCCGCTCCGGCGCTATTGTTGGAACTAGCCCTCGACTGGCCTCCGTTGGAGAGGGCCGAGTAATTCTGCAAGCTCTGCGCCGCCAGTGCCGCAGCGGTGCCTGGCTGGCGTACCATCTGGGCGTGGTGGAACGATGACGACGACGACGAGCCACCGCCACCACCAGCGCTGGCAGCGGGGACAGGGGCGGGGATGGGCAACGTCGTCTTCATCTTTGGGTCTAGGTCGTCGTGAATCACCCTCCGCAACGGGTAAGTGCCCGTCGGGTTGGGCAACGAGGCAAACGCATTCGATGTTGGACGCGGTTCTTCGTTGAGCCACGCATGCTTCAACGCCTCGGCAGCCGTGAGACGCTTGGTAGGGTCGTACTGCAGCAATGTGTCGAACAGGTCGTAGCCGCCCTGCGAGCGTGCGCGGTTGGCGTACCAGGTGTGCAGGTTTTTCGGGTAGTTGTCGAGGCGCAGGTGCGGCCACCAGCCTTTGTAGTCGGGCATGGTCTCGATGGCGGGCCACCGCTCCTTGGAGGGCGAGCCGAGGATCTCGACGATGCGCTTCAGCTGGTCCCTGCGAGATGGCGGGAGAATCACGCGAGGCGCAGGTCGGAGGACGTGTGAGCGACGCCACATGGACAAAAGAACCGGGAAAAAAGGAAAGGAGGGAAGGATGGGAGAACCAGGGACACTCACGTCTGAAAGGGCGCCGCCTTGGTTTTCGGATCAATCTTGGCTTCCTCGCCCTTAAACATGGGCCTGAGTGCGAGCAATTCGCCCCAGATGCAGCCGATGGCCCACACGTCGATGGCGGTGGTGTAATGGCGCGCGCCGAGCAGCAGCTCGGGTGCGCGGTACCAGATGGTGACGACGACCTTGTCTCCCGTATACAGGCTCTGCAACGGTTCGCTGTAGAGCCTTGCTAGGCCGAGGTCACCAATCTTGACGACGCCTTGCGAGGTGACGAGGATGTTGGCGGGCTTGAGGTCGCGGTGGAGGATCCAGTTGGCATGCAGGTAAGCGACGCCGTTGAGCAGCTGCCACAGGATGCTTTTGAGCACGCCCAGCCCGATGGGCGCACGCAGCACCGCCGAGTGGTGGTGGATCAGCTGCAGCAGGTCGTGCTCGGCGTACTCGAAGACCATGTAGATCGACTTGTCCTCGAGCATCACCTGGCGTAGCGATACCACGTTATCGTGGTGTAGCTCACGGTTGAGGGCGATTTCGCGCATGGCGCTCTGGCTGATGCCCGTGTAGTGCGACGCCTCCGTCTCCTTGCTGTCCGGCTTGAACTTTTTGATGGCGTAGATCTGCCCCGCGCCCGCAGCAGCAGCAGCGGCGGCGTTGGCGGTGGGGTGGGAGGCGTCGCTGGCGGGCGAATCAGCCGAACTGAGGTACTGGTGCTGCGAAGAGAAAGAGGAGGAGGAGGAGGAGGAGGAGGAGGAGGAGGAGGAGGAGGAGGAGGAGGAGGAAAACTGGAGCAAAGGGGCGGCCTGGGGCGGGGGCGATCGGAGGCGGGCCTTGTATACGCGGCCGTAGGTGCCCGAGGAGAGGAAGCCAAGGATGTGGTAGGTGGCTAGGACGGGGCGGCGAACCGAATCGCGGTAGGCGCGGTAGGCGGCCATGGTCGAAGCGGGGCTGGAGGACGAGGGGATGTGGCGGCGTGCGAGGGCGTGGGCATCTTGGAAAGAGGCGGCGGTGTTGCGCTGGCGGTGTTGTTGTTGTTGGTGGTGGAGGTGGTGCGAGGCGGGCGAGGTGGACGGGGAGGGCATGGCGGGTGGGCGTTGGCGACGGTTGGAGCGACGTTTGGCGACGTGCTTCCAGGGTGGCGGATCGGAAGCCGGCCGATGGCGCCGAGGAAGGCTTTGAGTTGGGTTGGAGGGGGGATTGGTTTGGAGTGGGGTTGAGCGGAGTTGGGTTGGTTTGGAGTTGGCACGTGACAAAGTCGACCGCTGTGAGGGTGAGTAAAAGTCTCAAGTAGCCATTATGCACCTACCTATCACTACGACTACGACTACGACTACGACTACGACTGCGACTCGTAACAGCTCCGGCTGCTATGGCTGCTGCTGCTATGCCTGCCATGCCTGCCATGCCTGCCATGCCTGCTTAGGCTGCTGCAACGCGCGCGCGTTTAGAGTTTGCTTTTGGTTTTCCGCCTCTTCTAACTACTACTAACTACTCACTCTCCAGTCACAGTTGGTTAGCAAACCCAATTCATATCGTGATTCTGATTCGCATTGTGATTCTGTTTCTCACTGTGATTCCGATTCGCATTGTGATTGTGATTGTGACTGTGACTGTGACTGTGACTGTGATTCGCTTTCCCATTCTGATTGCCACGCGCTCAGACCACCGACTTGCGACACGTGCACCGTTGGCGCCACGCCCCTCACACGTATCCCTTTCTTCCTGCTCACCACTCCTCGCCGTCGCAGCGCCCCCGCCCCTCGCTGCCAACATGCCGGTCCACTTTATCGCCGACTGGTTCTCCTCCCACGTCCCCTCCGAGTACTACGCCTCCATCGCCGTCGCCCTGGTAGCCGCCAGCGTCCTCAAGACCTGGGCTGCCGGTCCCAAGCTTCTCGACATCGAAGAATCTCCCCATCTCCCTCCTTCCCCGCCTTCCTCCACCTCGTCCTCATCATCTTCGCAAAACACCGGCTCGGGAGCCGCTCCCTCCGTCTCCGACTCGCTCTCGGCGCCCGCGCTGCGCGATCTGCACGGCCGCGTCGTCCTCGTCGCTTCGGGCGCCTTTACGCCGCTCGGCGTCGTGACGCTTGCCGCGCTCGCCCACCGCGGTGCCCACATCATCGCGCTTACGCCCACGCTGCGTTCGCCGCGCGTCTACCAGCTCATCTCGCTCCTTCGCAGTGGCACCAACAACGAGCTCATCTACGCCGAGCAGTGCGACCTGGCCGACCTCCACTCGGTCTCGACGTTTGCCGCCAAGTGGAATCAGGGTGATGCAACCCCCACCGGTCCCGGCGGAGGCGGCAAGGGCGGGCCGAGGAGGCTCGACATCCTCCTCTTCCTTCCTAGCGAGGAGAACCTCTACTCAATCGGTCAAGGCGTCCAGCCGTCGCCCAACCATCCGCAGCTGGAACGCGCCTACGTCGAAGAGGTGCTGGCGCGCTTCCACCTGCTCAACGCCATCCTGCCCAGCATCCTGCTGCTGCCGCCCGAGCGCGACATCCGCATCGTGTCGGCCATCTCCCCGTGGTACGCCGCCGGGGTGCAGGCGTTTGACAAGGTGGCGCTCGATCCGCGCGACAAGGCCTACACGCTCACCACAGCGGATCCGTGGCAGATCCACGGCGCCACCTCGCTAAGATGGTATGCGCTGATGCGCGAACTGCAGAACCGACTCCACCTTCTGGCTGAGGCGGATGCACGGCCGCGCGATAAGCTTCCCGGCATTGATCCGAGCGTACGTCGGCCGGTCAGTACTTCCGCTGATGCGGCCAAGGGCGGTGGTAAGGGGCCGAGACGCAGCAATGTGTCGGTCATCTGTATCGCCACGGGGTTTGAGCGCAACGTAGACGTGCTCGCCTTTCTGGCGCCGCCGAGGCGAACGCGCGAGGTGGAGATGTATCCGCCAGACGAAGACGAAGACGAAGACGATGACGATGACGAGGAGGAGGAGGAGGAGGAGGGGGAGAAAGAGGGCAGGGCCCAAGGGGAAAGCCAGCGACAAGACAGTAAGAGCTCGTCGGAAAAGGCTGATGCATCGACCAAGCTGCGAGCTGCTATCGATCCGCGTCGGCCGTCTGCGGCACGAAGCGCGGCCAAACGCAGCCGACAGAGCCAAGCGTCGTTGCAAACTCTCGAGAACTTGTACGTCTCGTCCTTGTCCTCGTCCTCGTCTCGGACGTTATCGAGGTGGATTTCGCGGCTCTCGATGCTGGTGCGGTACGTCATCATGGTGGTGCTGTGGCCCGTCGTCTGGTTGCTGTGCCAGAGCCCGAGCACGGCGAGCGAATCGATCGTGTGGGCGTTGACAAAACGCGTTGAGTCGGATGCGGAGTTTTTGGCGCGTGGGAAGTATAATACCTCTCTTGAGGGGAGGGAGAAGGGGAAGGGGAAGGAGGAAGTGAAAAGACAGATTAGGAAACCGTTGGTTGGGGGGGAGTTGTATAGAGGGGGGAGAATCGTGAGGCCGGCGTTGCCGCAGTGGGTGGTGGAGGGGGGGTGGGCGAGGTTGTGGAGCGAGGAGGAGTTGAGGGTTGAAAAGGTGGTAGGGAAGGTGAGGAGGCCGGGTGCGTGAGACGGTGGATTGGATGGAACGTATAGGATTGTGCTGGCACGAGAATGGATTACAGATATGGTTGACATCGTTCCCTGGCGATACAGTCCGGATCGAGAGCGAGGTACGAGGGGAGGGAAGGGTATATGGAGCGAACGAGCAGGTGGAAAGGAGCGACTAAGAACGAAGGCGGGTGGAGAATACAAGAGCGCTTCAGGAGCGGGTACAACGAGAGATACAGAGTGAGGAAGCAAGGCAGATTCTAGGTCCAAAACAAGGGGGAAGGGGGTGGTAAAAAGGAGAGGAGGGAAAAAGGGAAGAGCCGAGGTTTCTACACTTGGGAGAGCGGGTTCCTCCTCTGCGTCGCGGTAAGCCCGGGCGTCGCCGCAGCCATGCTCGCGATCCTCTTCTGCTGCGCCGACTGCAGCCCCGGCCTCGCTGGAGTCTTGAGCGCCATCATCGACTGGCTTTGCGTTAACCCCGACCCGGCTGCTCCTACCGAGTTCTCCTTTTCTCTCTCCCTCTCCCTCTCCCTCTCCCTCTGCTGCTGCAATCTCTCCTCCTCATCGAGATCGCGATTGTCGATCGCGATACTCTTTGTACAGTTGGCCGTCTTGTACACCCCTACCAATCTGCTGCTCAGCTCAAACATATTGTTCCGCAGCGAGATGATGATAAACTGCGCTCCCCTCGTGCGCTCCTTGATCAGGTTGGCCACGATGCTGACGTTGCGGAAGTCGAGTGCCGCGTCGATTTCGTCCATCACGTACAGCGGCGTCGGCTTGAAGACGTGCAGCGCAAACACGAGCGCTAGCGACGACAGCGTCTTTTCGCCGCCCGACAGGTTGGAAATGTTGCGCCAGCTCTTCTTGGGCGGCATCACGCTGAAGATGATGCCTTCCGAGAACGGATCCAGGCTGTCGACCAGCTCCAGCTCCGCGTTACCACCCAGCGTGATGGTCTGGTACATCTCCTTGAGCTTGGCCGTGATGGCGCTGAAGCCCGCCATAAAATTCTCGAGCCGTTGCTTGCGAAGATCGTCGTAGCGCCGCTTGGCCTCGTCGCGCTCCTCGGTCGTCGCTTCCAGGTCCTTGGCTCGCGTCACAAACTCTTGCTCCCGCTTGCGGTACTCAGCCAGCACCGACAGGTTGCCCTGCCCCTTGGCCACCTTTTCCTCGTACACCACAATCTCGGCCTTGATGCTCTCCTTGTCGATCGCCCGCAGCTCGTCCTCCGGATACTCTTGCAGCTCCAGCGGCGGCATACCGTCGTCGTCGCCTTCTTCGGCCTTGTCGCCATTGCTTGCGGCTCCGGACCTCTTGCCGCCGTTCTTGGGCTTCGCCTTGCTGCGGCCGCCTTCCTCGCCGTCGCCCTCCTCCTTCTCCTCTCCCTCCTCCTCCTCCTCCTCTTCCTCGTCTGAGTCCGGGTCGATGTCGTGGAGGGCGAGCTGGGAGTGCTTGTCCTGCCAGTACTTGAGCCTCTTCTCGTTGTCGGCAAACGACCGCTCATTGTCTTCGAGCTTCTGCTTGATCTCCATCTCAAGCGCCCGGAACGCATTGATCGACTCGGACCGCTCGTCGAGCTCCGCCTTGATCTCGTCGCGCTCCTGCTGCTTGGTCTCCATCACGTCCTGCGCCTCGGCCACCTTGCTGCGCACGCTCTCGACCGCCTTGGCCTTGCTCTCGATCTCCTCCATCACCTGAGCCACCTCGCGCTCCAGTTGATCGAGCTGCTCTTGGTTCCGTACCAGCGCCGCCTCAAGCTTTTTGACATCCTTCTCGGCCTTGGACTTGGCCACCTCGGCCTTGGTGATCCGCTCCGAGCTCAGCTCCAGCATCTCCTTGATGCCGTCCACCTTGCTCTTTTGCATGCGCAGCGCCACACCACCCGCCTCGAGGATCTTTTCCTGCAGCGCCGCAATGTCGGCCTCGATCGCCTCGGTCTGCTCTGACAGCTTGGCAATCTCCTTGTCGAAGGCCGCAATCTGCTTGTCGAGCTCGGCGATGCGCTTGGCCTCGGAAGCGTCCGGCTTGCTCTGCGCCTTGAGCTCGGCGACGCGCTGCTTGGCCTCGGCGACGCGCTTCTCGCCGATGCCGAGATCCATCTCGATCTTGTCGAGTGCCATGTCGATTTGTGGCGCCCGCTTGCGGTGGTTGTCGAGCATCGACTCGACCGTCAAGATCGACGATAGCTGGCCCTTGAGCATCGACTCGGCCTCGTCGCGGTCGCGCTCCATCCGCTGCAGCTGCTCGGGCGAGACGTCATCGGCGGCGAACTTGGAGCTCATTGCTCCGCGCGAAACCTTGTTGCCGCCTCCCGACATGGTTCCGCTCTTGTCGATCAGCTGGCCGTCGAGCGTGACGACCCTCCACCGCTTGGCGCCGTAGGCGATGCGGTTAGCGTGGGCCAGGTCCTTGGCGACGAGCGTGTCCCTTAGCTGGTGGTAGAAGGCGGGGGCGAACCTTTCGTCGCGCGGCTTGACCAGGTCAAACAGCCGCGGCACGTTCTCCGGCGTCTGGATCGGCACCAGCGCCGCCTTGCTGACGCCGAGGCTATTGAGGAGGATAAAGTTGGCGCGTCCGAGGTGGTTTTTGCGCAGGTGCTCGATGCACGCCTGGCCCGTCTCGACCGTCTCTACAACGATGTTGTTGAGTCCGGGGCAGGCGGTGCTGATGGCGACGTCGTACTTGTCGTCGATGACGCCGAGGTTGCCAAGGCGCCCGTGGAAGCCCTTAATCATGCCAAGCTCGGCCTGGCGGGTGAGGCTCGAGAGCACATCGCCGCGCGAACGGTTGGCCGTGGCCGCCGCTCGCGCCTCGTCGGCCTTACTGCGGGCGGCGCTCGCTTTTTGGCGGAGCTCGGCCTCCTGCGCCCGCATGTGCTGCAGCTGCTCCTCGCACGAGGTAATCTTCTTTTCAAGGTCCTTGCGCTCCTGCTTGAGGTTCTGCACCTCGTCGCCCTTGCTCTCGTTGTCGAGCTCGAGGTTGCGCAGCGCCTCCTTGGCCTCGGAGATGCTGTTCTCGATCTGGGCCGACCTTCCGTCGAGCAGGTCGCGCTCCTCTTTGGCCACGTCGCGAGCGGCTGTGCGCTCGCTGATCTTAGCCGCCCACGGCTGCAGCTCTTTTTGCTTCTTCTCGATGGCGGCACTGAAGCCCTGCGTCTTTTCCTTGAGCGAGTCCCGGATCTTTTCCAACTCGGCCTCCTCCTTCTCGAGCGACGCCTCAAGCCGCGCCAGCTCCGCCGAGACCTTTTCGATCTCCTCGGCCGAGTTGCCCGCGGTGGAGTGCGCCTCGGAGGCGGCGTGCTTGTCCTCGCCCATGCTCTTGGTGCACTTCTTCTTCTTGCTCTCAAGGTGCTTGAGCTTCTCTTGCAGCTGGACGTCCTCCTTTTCATGCCTGGCCAGCTCCTTGACGACCTTTTCCGTGTTTCGGGCGATCGACTCGTAGTCCTTGACGACGGCCTCGTATCTCTTCTCGAGCGCCTCGATCTCAGCCTTGGAGCCGGCGTGCTTCTCGGTCTCTTGGGCGATGCGGGCCCGGAGCGATTCGATCGCCTTGGACGCCACGCTCATCTGGTCGCGGCACTCGAGGATGTAGACCTGCCACAGCGCCGACTGGCGCTGCGTCAGCTCGTTCTGGTCGCGGAGGTACTCTTCGGCCTGTCGCTTCTTGGTCTGCGTTGAGGAGGGACGGAGCGAGGGTGCAAGCGTGCGACGTAGGGTGCCTGGGCTGTCAGCGGGCGAACGGAACCGGTGGCATCGTCCATCGCGGGAACGACCAACTTGTGACTCACCTCGAGCGCATCCTTCTCCTTTTGCACAATCTTGAGCCGCCCGAGCTTTTCGGCGCGGCGCTCGTTGGCCTCGTCGACCAGCTTGGCCTGCTGCTCAATGGGCGTCTTGAACTCGCTGGTGCCGATGATGTCCTCGAGGTATTCGAGCAGGCCTTCTTCGTGGTCGTTCTTGGCCTTGGGGGGCATCTGGGCGATGCTCTCGACCTCGCCCTGGAGGATCAGGAAGCGCTTGTGGTCGAGGTCGATGCCGCGGCCCTTGAGCAGCGTCGTGACTTCGGTAAAGTTGGACTTGCGTCCGTTGATCGAGTACTGCGAGGCGTTGTTGCGGAAAGCTGTGCGCGAGACGATGAGCTTGCTTTTGGGGACCACCTTGTACGCCTCGCCGGGGAGGTCGATGATCTCGCGGAACCAGACCTCGACGCTGCAGCTGGGCAGGTTTTCGCGGCCGGCACTGTTGTGAATGAGCTCGCTCAGCTTGCCCTGCCGCATCTTGTTGGCCCTCCAGCCAAAGACGAAGAGGAGCGAGTCGATGACGTTGCTCTTGCCGCTTCCGTTGGGTCCGACCACGCTGGAGAAGGACTTATGGAACGGGCCAATCTCCTGTCGGCCGGCGTAGGACTTGAAGTTGTTGAGCACCATCTTGTGGATCACCAGCCGCTTCAGGGGTCCGGCGGGCTTTGGTGGCGTAATGGCCCGGGCCGGGGTCACGGCGGGATGCGGTGCGGCGCTGGGGTTGGGGCTCGACGGCTTTGGCGTGGCCTGACCGTCATCATTGTCGCCTTTACCTCCGCCGTCATTGGCGCCGGCGCCGGCTTCCTGTTCGGCCTCTTTGAAGGAGGCTTCGGAGCTGTCGGACTCATCGCCACCTTTGTCCGGTGCGTCTGCAACCTCGGCGGCACCTTCGTCGGAGGCCTCTTTTGCTCGCTGCGTCAGCGTCGGCGTCGGTTCGGCCGAGGGGCGCTTCCGCTTGGGCGGAGGCGTGAACGAGTCCTCGGTCTCGGCCTCGCTCTCCTGATCACTTCGATCGGCGGCTTCGGCCACCATGAGCGACTTGTCCACCATGAGCGACTTGTCCACCTCGTCCGCGTCGTCCGCATCGTCAGAGGCAGCATCGTCGGTGTCGTCCACGTCGTGCTGCTGCTCGCTGTCGTCTGCATCACTGTCGAGCACGCGCTTGGTGCCTCTTGGGCTTCGGACAGGCTGGGGCGCTTTGCGGGCTGCTGCGGCGGCCCGTGACGAGGAAGGTGCTGCGACGGCTGCGGACGCTGTCCGTCGGCTCGGACGAGGCTTGGGCGCCTCCTCTTCCTCTTCTTCTTCCTCCTCTTCCTCTTCCTCCTCTTCCTCTTCCTCCTCTTCTTTTTCTCCTTCTTCCTCCTCCTCCTCCTCGCTCTCGACAATTGCCGCTCTCCTGGGGCGTGCCCGAGAACCCGCTGCCGTCTTTGAAGCTTGCGTTGGCTTCACCGAAGCTGTGGTGGAGGTAGAAGCGCTAGAGCGCCTGGTTGATCTGGGAGAAGTGGCGGGCGGCGGGGCGGCTGGGATGGAGACGGAAGCAGAAGCGGCCAAGGATCGTGTGGAGCGCGTGGCGCGCGTGGTGGGGGCGGTGGAGGCGACCGACTCGCGCGCCTTGGCGGCGGCGGCCCTTGTGGGCGGCATGGCGCGGGAGCGGCGGCGGTGATAGGCGATGTGCGATGGGAGAGGTGGGACGAGCTGTTGAAAGGACTGGTGGTGCGTTGGTGTTGGGTGCGGGGGGTTTGTGGTGTTAGTGCGGCTGGTCGAGCAGGGTGGCGGGCGTGGTGCTCGTGCGTTGGTGCTTGATGGAAGGGAGGGGAGTGGAGAGGAGGGTGGTGGTGGCGGTGGCGATGATGGCGGCGCCTTGGATGGTCGGAGAGAGTATATTGACGGTACCGAGCGAGGGTTGTGGCTTTATTATTTTTTTTCCCTTTTTCTATTGCTTGACGTTGCTCTTTCGCGTGTGTGAGTGTGCGTCTGTAGTCAGTCAGTCACAGTAAATGTGGTTGCGCCTGCGTGTAGGTGTGTGTATGTATGTGCTTTGTATTCTTTTCCTTTCCTTCTCCCTGCTTGGCTCGGCGTACGTCGAGTTGCACCAGCAGTGGCGAGGTGCAGCCAGGCTGCGCGCGTGCACGTGTTGCTCTCTTGGCTGAAGTCCTGCTCCCCTCTTGCGCGCGCGTCTCTCACAATTCAATCCATCTCTCTGCTGCGAACTCGACTTTAAAAGTTCAACTCCACCTCATCGCCCTCAATGCAACTCTCGCTCCGCGCGTCGCCCGCCTACGCGGCTCGCATTTCGACAGCGCGAACTACAGCACGTGATCCTTACCACTTCCGGGATCCGAAATCAACTGGCAGCGACTCGACTCTGGTTACGCCGCCTTCGTTTATCTTCAGCTCTTACCATCTCCACCTCCATCTTCATCCCCACCCGTTCCCCACCCGTCCCCTCGGACCTACTCTCGCCATGCCCAAAGTCATCTCGAGGGTGAGCACCGTTCCCCGCCACCGGACCTCCTTCCTCCGCCCAGAAACGACAAGAGTAGGACACTGACCCCCTCTCTTCCGGAATTCCAGTCAACCATCTCGGCCTCGGCCACCGAATCGTCGCGCTCCACCGCATTGCGGGTCTACTACTGTCTCTGCGGCGAGTTTGTGCTAGTCTGCGACCGGGCGCTCGAGCAGCTTCCGCAGCGGCCTTTGGACGGGTCGCGCGTGCTGCGCTGCCTCGACTCGTCCGCCGTGTCCGAGACGGGTGGGGAACGGGTGGGG